>PVHT020000034.1:19752488-19810987 GCA_004024745.2 Catagonus wagneri | reverse complement strand
TAACTCGTGATTTTGTAATGACCTGGTGGCGTGATCAGACCACCAGGAGTCAAAATGGTATATAAGAAAAACTGAGGAATAAATCAGGAGCGAAGATAGAAGCTCCTCGCCTGCTGCACACCTGACTCCTGTCATTATTCGCCGACGCCGTTCATCCTTAGGGGCACCCACTTCCCTGCTGAGGCTGGACCTCGGCACTCTTTGATTTCTTCAGTGATATATTGGTTGTTTAGTAGCGTGTTGTTTAGTCTCCACGTGTTTGTATTTTTGGCCTTTTTTTCATGTTGTTGATTTCCAGTCGCATAGCATTAGGTCAGAGAAGAAGCTTGAAATGATTTCAATTTTCTTAAAGTTACTGAGGCTTGATCTGTAGCCCAGGATGTGATCAATCTTAGAGAATGTTCCGTGCACACTTGAGGAAAATATGACTTCTGTTGCTTTTGGATGGAATGTCCTATAAATATCTATTAAGTCCATCTGATCTAATGCTTCATTCAGGGCCTGTGTTTCCTTATTGATTTTCTCTCTGGATGACTTGTCCATTGCTGTAAGTGGGGTGTTAAAGTTGCGCACTATGATTGTGTTATTGTTGATTTCTCCTTCTAAGGTTGTTAGCAGTTGCCTTATATATTGCAGTGATCCTATGTTGGGTGCACAGATATTTAAAATTGTTATATCTTCTTGGATTGATCCTTTGATCATTATGTAGCGCCCTTCCTTGTCTCTTAAAATGTTCTTCATTTTAAAGTCTATTTTGTCTGATACGGGTGTTGCTTCTCCAGCTTTCTTTTGATGCCCGTTTGCATGGAATATTTTCTTCCATCCTCTCACTTTCAATTTGTATGTGTCTCT
This sequence comes from Catagonus wagneri, assembly GCA_004024745.2. Classification (NCBI taxonomy): domain Eukaryota; kingdom Metazoa; phylum Chordata; class Mammalia; order Artiodactyla; family Tayassuidae; genus Catagonus; species Catagonus wagneri. The sequence goes on along the minus strand of PVHT020000034.1, from coordinate 19,810,135 downwards.
AGAAGTGAAGTGTGTCTCTTGAAGACAACATATATATGGGTCTTGTTTTTGTATCTATTTGGCTAGTCTGTGTCTTTTGGTTGTGGCATTCAGTCCATTACATTTAAGGTAATTATTGATGTATGTTTTATTACCCTTGTATTAACTCTTTGGGCTTCTTGTTGCTCTTTTGTTCTTCCCTTATTCTCTTTGTTGTCTCCTCTCATAAGATGACTATCTTTAATGTTGTATTTGAGGTGATTTTTCTTATTTGTTTGTGTATCAATTTAAGATTTTTCATTTTCAGTTACCCTGAAGTTTTGATATAGGAGTCTATATATAAATGAGATTGTTTTAAGCTGTTGGTTTCTCAATTGTACGTGCGTCTCCAGTGACCTGCATTTCTGCTTTCTCTTCTCATGATTTCTGATTTTGGTAGCATAATTGTGCATGGATGATTTAGTATGTTTACTGTGTATATGCCTTTCCTGGTGAGCCTTGTCATTTGTGGTGTTTTTGTTTCTGGTTGTGGCCTTTTCTTTTATGCCTAGAGAAGGTCCTTTAAGATTTGTTGTAAAGCTGGTTTAGTGTTGCAGAAATCTCTTAGCTTTTGCTTATCTGTAAAGGTTTTGATCTCTCCTTCAAATCTGAATGGGAGCCTTGATGGGTAAAGCAATCTTGGTTGGAAGTTTTTCCCTTTCATCACATTAAGTAAAGTATATCATACCATTCCCTTCTGGCCTGCAGAGTTTCAGCTGAAAAATCTGCTGATAACCTTATCGGGGTTCCCTTGTATGTCATTTGATTCTTCTCCTTGACTGCTTTCAAAAATTTCTCTGTCTTTAATTTTGGTCATTTTTATTAATATGTGTCTCGGGGTGTTCTTCCTTGGGTTTATTTTATAAGGTACTCGTCGTGCTTCCTGGATTTGAGTGAGTGGTTCCTTTCCCATTTTAGGGAAGTTTTCAGATATTATCTTTTCGAATATTTTTTCTCTCCCCTTCTCTCTCTCTTTTCTCTCTGGCACACCTATAATATGGATGTTGGTGGGTTTAACATTATCCCAGAGTTCTCTGAGACTCTGTTCATTTCCTTTCAATCTTTTATCTCCTTTCTCTTCTGCATTCATAATTTCCACTAATCTGTCCTCCGCCTTGCTGATTCATTCTTCTGCCTCCTGTATTCTACAGTTGGCTGCTTCTAATGAATTTTTTATTTCAGTTATTGTATTTTGCCATTCTTCTTATTTAATTTTTACATCTTGTATTTCTTTGCTCAGTGTTTCCTGTAAATTATCAATCTTTGCCTCCAGTTTATTTCCAATGCCTTGCATCATCTTCAGCATCAACAGTCTAAAGTCTCTTTCTGGGAGGCTGATAATCTCCTCATCACTGAGCTATTTTTCTGGGCTTTTCTCTTTCTCCCTTATCTGAGTTAAAGTTTTCTGTCTTTTCATTTTTATAGGTTTTTGGTGTGGTGATGTTTTTGTAGACAATAGAGTTGTAACCTCTCTTAATTCTGGTGTTTGCCTCCCCTGTGGCTAAAGTTGGTATGGAGGGGGTTTGCTGTAGGCTTCCTGATGGGCGAGGGTGATGCCTGCTCACTGGTAGATGGGGTTGATTCTTCTCCCTCTGATGGGTTTGGCTTTGTCTCTGGATGAGATTAGAGGCTGGCTGTGTGCCTGAGGCGTTTTTAGGCAGTCTGTTTACTAATGGGTGGGGCTGTGATCCCACCTGGCTAATTGTTTGGCCTGGGGCTTCTCAAGGTGATGGAAGGGACCAGATTTTCCCAGAAATGGCCACCTCTAGAGAAATGCAGGCTGATGAATGTTCCAAAGAGCTTCACCTCCAGTGCCCTTCCCCCACAACAAGCCAAAGTCACCCCTGTTTTCCCAGGAGATCCCCTAAGTATTGCAGTCACGTTCCACCTGGATTTCTATGGAGACTTTGCTTTTTCGTGGGACCCAGTGCACGTGAAAATCTGTGTGCCTTTCAAGAATAGGGTCTCTGTTTCCCCCAGTCCTGTGGAGCTCTTGCACACAAGCCCCACTGGCCTTCAATGCCAGATGCTCTGAGGGCTCTTTCTCCCTGTGCCAGATCCCCAGGCATGGGGATTTGATGTGGGGCTCAGATCTCTCAGCCCTGTAGCTGAGTCTCTGTGATAGAGATACTTTCCAGTCTGTGGGTTTTTCCACCCGGGAGGTATGGGGTTGCTTCTATCACATTAGTGCCCCTCCTACCTCTTGATGTGGTCTTCTCTTTGTCTTCTGGAGCAGAATATCTCTTTTGGAAGTTTACAGTCCATTTGGTTGAAGGTTGTTTGGCATTTGGTTGTAGTTTTGTTGTTTTGGGGAGAGATGTTGAGCTCCAGTCCTTCTATTCTGCCATCTTGATCCAATCTCCTTCATCAAATATTTTATTTAAACTATTTTATATTCCAGAATCTGTAACAAATTAAAATTAATACAGGTTTTACAGTTTTAAAGTTTTAAAAATGTGACTTCTAAGAAACAATAACATATACAGCATAAAATTCAACACTTTGGTAATATACATGATTTTGGAAATTCACTTCTATAGAGTTAATTTTAGTTAACATAGAACTCAAGAATATGTAAATGGACATGTAACATCTACGCTGTTCCTGATATTCCACACATTTTGAAAGGGAATCATTAAGTAATTATGTTCTTAATAGCTTTAAGTAAAACTTTGTTCATTTAATACAGGCAAATCATTGCAGAAAGCTAAAGCTTTTATGTAAAAATAGATATGCAATTTTTTTTCTTCTAGTATCCAAAGTGCATTACCTGGAGACTTGAGTCAAGGTGCTTTCATTATTAACTTCATCCTAACTGGTTTCCCTTCCCTGCTGACAATTTCTTTTGAAATGAAAGTTATAGCTGCAGGCCACTACAGCCTTTCCAAACACTATGTACTAGATGTTAAAACCACTTTGTTTCAGATGCTTAATCAGAGAAGTGGTTCAATATGTTGAAGTTATTGCTGTTGTTTTTTTAATTTCACAAAAATCAAATTGACAACCTCTGTTTACTATTCTCTTTGAGTTCCACAATTGTTTTTCTTCTCCATTAATCTCTACTAAATTACATTTTCCTAAATGTGTTATTATCTTTAATAGACATCAGTGCACATCTGCCTAATATCCTTTGCCTTTTGTGTTTACAATGTTTCATATAGAAAATACTTGCTTTGTTAATAATTACTAAAATTATTTGTTCTAAAATTAAAATAAAATGGGGCCTGATCTATTGATTACACAAACACATACAGAATTATCAAAAATATGTTTAGGAGTTCCCATCATGGCTCAGCATAAACAAATATGATCAGTATCCATGAGGACACAGGTTTGATCCCTAGCCCTGCTCAGGGAGTTAAGAATCTGGTATTGCTGTGAGCTGTATAGGCTGGCAGCTGCAGCTTCAATTTGACCCATAGCCTGAGAATGTCTATATGCAGTTACGCAGTGAGTGGAGCCCTAAAACCAAAAATAAGAAAGAAAATAATAGAAAAATATCACAATTTATAGATAAAATCAAAATTTACTCAACCTGACAAAATTTTTAATGAATAAATAATAAAGAATAATTATTCTTATTAAGTCAAATTCAAATATAAAAAGTAATTTTTCATCTGGAATACATATCAAATCCTGAACTTGATTGATCCATTTTTTTTTTTTTCTCTTTTTGCCTTCTCTAGGGCGACACTCGGGGCATATGGAGGTCCCAGGCTAGCGTTCTAATCGGAGGTATAGCCCTGGCCGAAGCCACAGCCATGCAGGATCTGGCCTGTGTCTGCAACGTACACCACAGTTCACGGCAACGCCAGATCCTTAACCAATAGGTGAGGCCAGGGATCGAACCTGCAACCTCATTTGTTAATACTGCTCCATGACAGGAAATCCTGATTGATCTTGATGTAAGTTGTCTAGTAAAGATCAGGTGATGATAAATGCACAGACCAGAAAAATCTCATTTACAGTGACATTCAGCATTTCTGGGAAGAATAACAGAGAAATTATTTGACAGAAAATAAGAAAATCACCAGGCATGAAAAAAATACTTTGGAAAAAATATAAAGATAGAGATAACTAAAGTAAATGATATTGTTCACATCCTAGATTAAAGCTTATGTAATCAAAACGAAATTGATCTTATCTTTATCAGAACTTTTGGACTATATGAAATACACATACACAAATATACATACAACAATTTTTGTGTATGTATGTAATAAATTTTGTTAGCTCATGCCATTTTGCACTGTTATATTTTTCTTAGTATATAAAATCTCATTCCTGAATCATATTTTTAGTTCTTTGAATGGAATATTTCAACATATGCTCATAGCAAAAATTATTGATTGAATTTTCTTTACTGATTTGGAGATAAATTTCAGAGAATAGAAATTAATAAATAATTGGAGTTCCCATCGTGGAGCAGTGGAAACAGACCTGACTAGGAAACATGAGGTTGTGAGTTTGACCCCTGGCCTCACTCAGTGGGTTAAGGATTTGGTGTTGCTGTGAGCTGTGGTGTAAGTCACAGACACGGCTCGGATCTGGCATTGCTCTGGCTCTGGCATAGGCTGGTGGCTGCAGTTCCGATTTGACCCCTAGCCTGGGAACATCCATTTGCTGAGGGTGCAACCCTAAAAAGATAAAAAAGACAAAAAAGAAAGAAATTAAGAAATAATTACAATACCTCAAAAAAGTCTGAAGCAGTAAAATTGTTCTCTTCCATTTATTTTTTCTTGTATTCTTCTAACGTCTCATAAAATTCAAAGTAAATTTGGAAGAGTTAATTTAAATTAAAACACTTCTGTAGTTGGTTTCTTCAAGAAAATGAGAAAAATAACTAACTTTTGATGAGCAGGATTTAATAAGAAGCATAATTTTGTCATTACAAAAATATTATTGGTACAGTTGTCTACAGCTAAGGAAGGAATAAGCTTTATGGCTATGTTTAATTCATATGTATTAATATAATGTAAGATTAATAGCATATATATGTAGTTAATAAAGGACTTTGAGTCATAGTGAATCTTACTGTTTTAAACTTTAGCTCAAATATCTGTGTACTGGTGACTGGCACTTGCCAACTGCCTCAATAAGGACTGAATCATGAGCCACTGCAGCTACAGACTCCCAACACCCCCTGAAAGGAGCTCAGGGCAGATATCAGAAGTGAGGCACCCTGTGCTTGGGCAAAACTGACAGAACAGGTCTTTGGGTAATTATTTTCAGGAGAAGATTTTATAAGTCCAATTCTTGCATCTCCTCATATCTAGAAAAGCACTCAAATCCTTCATGGTGATGTCTGTTCCTCGTGACTGATAGCAACCATTTGCAAAGTGTGTGCTGTTTTGCATGCACCTCCCCTTCACCAAAATCACATATATACTGACATTCCCCTCTACCTCTGTGAAACTATTTTTCAGAGCTATCCAAAATGCTGCCTCCCAGGCTTTAGTCCTCATTTTGCCTCAAATAAAACTTAACTCACAACTCTCATGTTGTACATTATTTTTAAAGTCGACATGCCTAAATCACAATTTTCTACATACATATTAATGATATTCAGTAGCATACTAAAAAATAAATCTCGACAATTTCCATGTGGATTCACTTTAAAAGTAAAATTATACATATAATCAATAATGCCATCACTGTCGCCATTTAGCTCATCTCATTTTCGTTCCTTTCTGTTCTCCTGAAAAATTACAGATAAATCAGCCTCCCAAAATTACAGTGCATTGAGATGTTGGTATGGCAAAATTACACTCTACCTTAAATTGCATGAGGTTAGATGGTGCATCTTGATATACAGTTTCACTAACACTCAAAACCACTGATGAACTATCAGAATGTTATTAAAAACTACAACTGTGTAAAGTCACAAAATATAGAGAACTGTGGCTCCAAGGAAGTGATATTAAAAGAGAACAGCTTGTGCAAATATTTGTATAAGTGTATACAATTCAGAGTTGAAAAGTAGCTGTAATGATGCCATTCCAAAAACACTTTGGGGACATGTGAGGAAGCATTACACCAATTACATTTACATTCAGTTATGGTCAAAATCTTGGCAACTCTTTTAAGTGTTTAACTAGGGGAATATTTAGCAAAAAATACCCCTTGACTTCAGCTTGTGTATACTGTTTCAGATAGCAAATGGACAAAACTCATTAATGTATTTGAAATCATTAGAACTTCTGTGGCCTCTCAACATCATACATTTTCATTGGATATGAGAAGACATACTTTAAAAGTCAATTTTTACAAGAGTAAATGAAGAAAATGGATAGTTAATATTTAGTAGTACATTTATTTTCTGTATTTTTCTTCTACTCAGGGATAAATACTTTACACCATTAGGATATGTAAAAAATGTTTTATTTACAGAATCTAAGGGACATCTGATGCAGCTTTCAAATGGAAAAGACTAAAGCTGAGGTCGTTTTGAATCCAAATATACCCCATTTTCAAAGTAAAGAAGAAATATTCCATTCAATATTATCCAGTTTCAAAGAAAATAAGTGCTATTGATTATTTAGATTCTTTTAGGGAGTGTCCCACAATTGATTAGCCTCTGAAATTTTTTTCCAAACTTTGACCTTTTCAGCCAAGTTTCCTTCTTTGATGATTGTTTTTCCTTATTCTATGTAAATGCATTATTATTGAAATACATTGATGTCTAACTTGGAGGCCAGATATTGAACACTACTCTTTTCTTACATATAACATTATAAATGTTCAACCTAAGGAAAAAAAAAATGACTGTCAGATATTACTCCAGCAAAATTGGGTTTATTTGTGGTCATTTGAAAAATTCAATTCAGGGTCTGCAAACAGGGCAAGACACGTGAAAGTTCCACAGGCCAAGGAAAGGAGAACACTTCTACAGAGAAGAAAAGCAAGTTGGAAAGTCTATAGTAAACAGCAACCATCGACCATGGCTTTTCATTGGCTGAGTTCTTGACAGGAGAGGAGTCTTTCTTCTCCCCTTTCTGGTCTCCTAGCTGTATTTAATTGAGGTTTCTTTTTATTATTATTTTTCAAAATGATAAAATGGGTGATATGCAAAGAAAACATTTAAGTAATCTGGTAAATGTGTAGTTAACTAGAATTTGAATAGGGATTTTTTTTCTTCCTAGAATATTTGTGTTTAAATCAATTATACAGAAGAAATCCTCATTGCCTACACACAAATGTTGACATTTTATTGATTGATTGATTGATTGATTGATTGTCATTTTAGGGCCACACCTGCTGCATATGGAGGTTCCCAGGCCAGGGGTCAAATCTGAGCTGCAGGCTCTGGTCTATGCCACAGCCACAACAAGGCAGGATGTGAGCTGTGTCTGTGACCTACACCATAGTTCACAGCAATGCTAGTCTACATACTTTTCATTGTTGAAAAATGTTACTGTTTTATGTGTAGTCACTCTCTAAATTCTTTTGATGTGTTTAGCGAAAGGCATTCAGATCTGGATCTAAAAATATGTCGTCAATATTTCTGCTTCTGGATGGATGAGAGCATGAGAGAGCCTGTCAGTTTTCTATTACACACTGGTACAGATATCCTAGACAGGTCAACATATCATGCTTTATATCTAATACTCAAAGTCCAATATTTCAGCAGCAAATGTCATATATATGATTAACATCTTCAGTTCATTTTACATCAGCCTCAAAGTAAAAGACATTCTTTCAAGCTATATTTTTCAAAAGAAATATTAAACCATTAGCCAATATATGGAATTTTTTGGTAAAAGTTTAAAAAAAATTCTCAGTGAAGATTCCTTTGATAAAGTAAGCTTTGTTATAAACCAATTAATTAAATTTGTATTAGCCAGTAGTTGTTCACTATATGCCAGGCATTGTCTTAGGCAGCTTGCATTCTTTATTATTTTAACCATTACAGTTATGAAAATTATTATAGTTACCTTTAAGCATGATAAGGACACAGAACCTTAAATCTAATAGCTATTGTGACTGAGTTGCAGTCTAAAATCAATTATATTTGTTTTCAAAAAGAGGGATTTTTTTACAGTTTCTACAAATGCGTAAGTAGCCTAAAGCTTCCTAGCTTCCAAGACAAACCATCATAATTTAGAGATCATGGTTTTTCCTCTTACTGATTGTGATTTTCCAGATTTCCTTCTATGGGAAGTTAGTTGGCACTTACTGACCTCTTGAATAATTAAGTATTTCATTTGACAGTACTATAATGTCCCTCTCCCACCTTGTTTCTCCAATTTACCTCTTTTCTGTTCCCTCTAAATACTATTAATGCTAATTTAAAATAGAACATAACTTTTTATGCTACAGATAATAATGCCAAACTTTTTATGCTACAGATAATAATGCCATAAATCCTAAAGATCATATGATTTTACTTGTGGTGCTACCACAATTCAGCCAAATAATCTAAGTAAATATGCATCTAAATATACATCTAGTGTATAAATTAAAATTTAGAGCAACTTGATATGGTATTTAGAATAGATGATTGAATCTATAATTCTGTAAGATATCTATTCACTAACTTTATCTAAGTGTTTAGATATCTTTTTATTTCCAATCCCCCTAAAGTTTAACTTGTACATATCCTTATCTACTTTCATCCAAGATTAGATTTCATGACCTAGCATCTACTTGTAAACTCATTTCAATCCTAATATACCACACTATTCAAATAGACATTTTGTTTGGCAACTCTTTGCAATAGAAGGAGTCTGAAGTATAAATTAGGATGAAGAATGTGACCGTCCAGATTTCAGAGGGATTAAAGGACATTGTAATGAAATATTTTTTTGTGTGTGTGTGTATGTGCGTGTGTATGTGTGTGTGTGTGTGTGTATATATATATATATATATATATATATGAATGACAAAGAGAAACAGGTAGAAGAGAAGGAAGAGAAGAAAAGGGGGGAGAAGCAGGGAGAGAGACATACAGAAAGGGAGACACTTGTAAAATTGATAATGACTAATGATACAGAAAGAAAGATCTATTAAGCACTGATTATATGCTCAATACCATAACAAATACTTTACACATATTATTTATTTATTCCTTGGAGCAATTATATTAAATAATCATTATAATTATCTCTTTTTTCATGGAAATCAAGGAATCTTTAGTAAATGATTTATCTGTATGCAAATAGATAAATTTTGTAAAAGAAAAGAGATATTGAAATCCAGGACTAATTTTTTCTGAAACCTGACCAAAATCATCAGGCTGAGTTAGAAGCCCTTCTTGCAATATCCATAATGACTCTTGGTTTCCTTTTTAGAAACCTATATACCCATGTAGTAATTGTCCTTTAATATTTTGTCTCTTTCCACAGTCTCAGATGTGATTAGTTGAGAAGTTTTTCAGATTAATATTTTAAAATGTAAGAATATTTGTTAAATATTCAATACTTTTTTTAATGAATATATGGATGAAGAGACGCTACATATTTATGGATTTTATAGGTGTGATAACCTTGATTTAAGATAGAGTTTATGTTAAAATTCAATTTTAAGCAGAAATAATTTTCCTTTTAGAAATTTAATTTTAAAATAAATATAAGTGCGAATATATGCATATATTTTTGCCTATTGTACTCTCTCTATAACTTATATGTTTTCTCACCACATACTTCAAGTACTTGAATCATAGAAAGAATGGATATCATCTGGGGAATGTGTTCACATTTTACTTGTAAACCCAAATTCAAAAAACGGGGAAGAGATTTAAAGTGCTTACAGTAAATTCTTCCTATAAAAGCATTTTTACACAAGTATCAAATTCATCTATTAGATAACATTCATATAGGTCTAAAATGTGAATGAAAGGCTATAAAGACAGTTGCTGAAGAAGTTATTTTCTCTAGCACAATTCTTAACTTTTAGACTTGCTAAAAGAGTGATAAAAAGTTAATACTCTATTTCATATCAGTAATTTATATATGCAAACTTCTAGAGATAAAACTTTATGATAGCTACCATAAAAATTGAATTAACAACGGATAGTGCTACATTAACATCTGTGAGTTAATATACTTCCTTAATTAGATACAACCATACAAGTGGACATTTTGAAATACACCAAATTCAGATTAAGATGGTAAATTTTCAGAAAATACTCTTATGATCTCAATATTAACACCAGTTTTCTCCATATCTTTAATTACAGAAAGAAGACAGTGGGGAATTATAAAATACAACCCATATTTTACCAAATCCCCATGAAGTAAGCAAATATATTTGAACATTTTTTCCACATATTTATTGTTAATCATGTTAAAATAGGAATGGTTATTATTTATTTATTGATTTTATTTTTATGGCTGCATCTGTGGTATATGGAAGTTCCCAGGCTAGGGGTTGAATCAGAGGTGTATCTGGGGCCTTTGCCACAGCCACGACTACACCAGGTCTGAGCCACATCTGAAACCAATGTGGCAACTTGTGGCAGCACTGGATCCTTAACCCATTGAGCAAGGCCAGAGATTGAGCCCACATCATCACAGAGACTAAGTTGGGTCCTTAACCCACAGAGCCACAATGGGAACTCCAAGAATAATGATTTTTGAATGTTTTTTAATTGACCATAAAAATTCTACTCATGTCAATTATGAATGGCATGAAGCTGACTAATTCCCATATGTTTATTTACAAATTTAATTTCATAATGCCAATTAGGTATCATCAAATTCATTTGCACTAAGTTTCATGCAATTCTTAGGTTATAAAAATGGTTTTTAGACCTAATGCTTCATTATACTGCTGAAGGCATAAGGGGTAATCACTTTGCAATGAACTGCTCTTATTTCATTACTGCATAACAATTAGCCTATTCCTCCTGGCTAACGCTGTCATTTATGCCACAAAGTAGCAGAAGATTAATTATAGTTTTCAGAACTGATCTCCATGAAATTATGGGCGATGTCAGTCACCATGTGCCCTCCTTTCTGATCCCTCTGTCATACTCCTTCAGACAATGACCAACACTAAGAGCAGTGGAAGTCAAATTTTTTTAAATTTTACTTTTAAAACTTATTATTTGCCCTGTTTTATGAAACTCTTCATTGAATCATTTATTGTTAGGATCAGATTTTCTATTCTTATCTTAATGTTCAAGACTATCACCCCCTCACACCCACATAACCATCACTTGCCATCCTCTTCAGTTCTAATATAGAAAGAATGCTTCCTAATTCCCATTCCTTTTTGCCACATCAACAAATGTGCAGTCTACCATAACTGACAGTACCATAGGAGCTTTAATCCTCTTCATGTGTTAAAAGCTCCCCTAGCTGTTTTTCATTAGTGTTTACATAGGACAAAGTATATATAAGCATCAAATATTCATGAAGTAATGTATTGGTTAAAAGAACATACTCTGGAGTCCTACGTGGATTTCAACATTTTCTGTGTTTTTACCAGCTATATAAATTTAGTAAAGTTACTTACTAATTATACCTTAGTTTCCCATAAAATGGAGCTATTCGGTTTACCTAATATAATTTCTATGAAAAATAAATTGAGTGATAGATATAAAGCACTTGCCATGGTGTTTGGCACAAAATTAGTGTTTAATAAATCTCAGTTAATTCTGAAAAGACAGCTTAATATGCTGTTTAAAAGATGTTTATGTTCCTAATAACAATATTTAAAGAACTTTATCAATACCCTTAGCTCCATTTTAGAGGCTGATAAATAATAAGATTGAGATATCATAAAAATTAACTTTTTTACCATTTTTTTTTACTATGAAGATAACTTTCTTACCAGTAAATCTTATCTTGCTTGTTATTATCGGGAATATTATTTTTGTTTAAGTTCCTCAAAATTGTACATTTTGTAGAAGAAACATTGGATAGTCCTTAGTAAATATGCAAACTAGTTGAGGAGATAAAATTCATACAAGTAAAGTGAGGAATGTAAATTTTGAAGGAGAAATTAAAATGTACATATCCTAGATAGAGTGGTGAAGGGCTAAGTGGATGTGAAAACAATGGGTAACTAATCAAGACAAGATTCTTAAACTTAACCATACAGGATAAGAGATCAATTTAAAATCTTTTCTTCTCTATCTGAAGTCTGAAGCGGAAATAAAATGATAGATTTGAAGTATTCCTCAAAATGACTGCTGAAGCATAAATGAAAGTCATGGCTTGTGTGTGCTGACAAATGGACTTACTAACACACTCTAAATTGTATAATCCTGTCCATCTTGTCACAGGCAGCATTAATCAAAGACAGGCCACATGCAAAGGGGCAGATCTGGTTCCATCACAACTTTCATGTAGCTCTGAGATCAGATTTTCCCCTATCTGCAAGCATACCTATCGAACAAGAGAAGAAGTCACTTGTATGTTCAGTGCCTTCTTCAACACTCACAAATCCTATTGTGAGAAGGACAATAAGAGTAACTAAAATATATAGCACATGGGAAAATGAGAAGTCTGAGAAAAGAATATCTTCTTTAAAAATGTCAAGTATCAGTGAAGGTATGAGGAAACCAGAGCTATCAAAAACTATAAATGGGAGATTTGGAAATAGTGAAGTTAAACATTTGCATACTTAAAGATCAGAAGCCCTCCCTTTGTTGAAGGTCATCAGAAGGATGTGACCACCAATTGGATCACAAGGCTTTTGGTGGAAAAAAAATTGTTACTTATTTTGGAAATCATTACTTAATCTGCATTTTCTCTTGTATGTACTAGTATTGTTGCTATAAGAATCTGCCCCCAGTACAACCAGATAGCTACCAATCCAAACACCTCCATGCCTAATAAAACCACAGCTGACTGCTCAGGGCACATTTCAGAAAAGGGGGCTATGTAAGATTGTAAGAACTGGTCACAAACGGTAGAATTTTGGCTGAGGTCATGGAGAGGACACGGTTGCTGGTTGACCTGCAAGTTGAATCCAGACAGTTAGAGACCCCTTATCTCCTCCTCTGTCTTTGGAAAGTAAATTTTGCCCACTCTTCCCATAGACAGGGTCATGGGACACAACCTTGGTGATGTATATAAGGCCTCTATATAAACTTTCAAGATTCTAGAAGGCAGGTGCAGAGGTGAACTTTTTAGGTAGCTGCCCAAGACAAGCCTCCTTGGGTAGGTTCCCTTGCTTACTAAACTGGTACATACCAATCTGGAGTAGTCTACCTCTGATTTCTCCTTCCCTTCTGTGTATGGAAGCCTACTTTGAATTTCACCTTGGGGAACACCCAAGGTTGCAAAAAACATTTACATACATACACATGAATATATATATATATATATATATATATATATATACACACACACACACACACACACACACACACACATATATATACATATACATATATATAATATATATATATAATATATATATATTATATACATATATATACATGTACATACACATACTTACATGTACATATATGTGTATGTGTGTATATATGCATATACATATGTATGCGAGTGTGCGTGTATATAGACTATGCTAGTCTGATAAAGTAGCCCCAAAACAAGAGACTTTAATATTTATTTCTTTTTTACACATTACTTTGAACTTAGTCCAGAATTTTAAGATGGACATAAATCAACTCCATAAGGCAACTGCAGTATTTCAAGCTTTGACCTGGATTGCTTTTATTTTTGTCCATTCCTTATCTGCTTCAAGTACTGACCAGTAGAACTTTCTGAAATGATAAAAGTGTTCTAGATATAACTACAATGCTCATTATGGTAGCCTTTAGCCACTTGTGGCTATTGACATCTGAAATATGACTTATGTAGCTGAAAAACTACAGTCTTAATATTACAGAATTTTAATTCTAATAGTGATATGTAGCTAATGGTTATTATACAGTTACAGTGTTCTAATTATCTTCTGTAATAAAGCTAGCCACCATCACTTTGCACCCCAGTTTAGAGAAAATGTAAGAGAGGAAATTTAGACCAATGAATTTTCTTTTAAACAAGAAATTAGCACACATTACTCCAGCTGATATTTCATTCCCAAAGAGGCCAAAAAGAGACTGAAAAATCTACCTCTAGCTTTTCCAAATATAAATCTTGTCCTAATTGTATGATAATGAAAAGATCATTTTGTTTCCTCAGTATTTGTACTAGAAAAGCATTTGTATTTTCATAGGAGGTGAGGAGACTGTTCATTATTTAAGATTATGATATAAGTAACAAAACAGATTAAAATGTAGACAGAAATACTATCCACTAATTTCATGATATTGTTTTCTGAGATAGAAAGGAAAAATGGATAAGTGGATTCAATTTTATTTCTCAAGAGAATACTAAATAATACACAAGCATAAAAAGATATACCCTCTCAGATAATCTCTGTACTATTCCTCAGTGATAACAATAAAGTAGTTCAGAGACACATGTGACTGTAAGGATTTATTTGAAATTGTCCTTCAGCTTCCCACTGTAAAAGTTTTTATCCTCTATCACAAATATCTTAATATGGAAGCCAAATCTCTAAAGAACTGTAAATAAATAGAGACAGATAGTTAATCAAAAATCATAAAAAACTCAGACTACTAAAAACTGATTAACAATGGCATAAAGCACAGCTAAATTAACATCAAGGGCATTTAAACACAAAAAGGTAATTTTAAAAAATCACACTGTATATTGTTTCCAGAAGAAATCAATTTATCAACATACAAACCCTTGGATAATAATTCCAGAGACGTCATTCTCACTTAAATATTGACATGTCATGTTCTTTATTAATTTGCAGACCCATTTGGTATATCATGAGATGACTTTATCAACATATAAAACAAATATAGAAAAATTTGATGCAAATATCATTTGGTTTTACAGCATCATATACCTGCACCACCACTTTTGCCTTTTACAGGTAATGCCATTTTGTTGTAGCTTTCTTGGCAAAAGGGTGGGAAAAGTTTCTCAATTATCAGTCTTGTGCTGAAATTTTTAAAACTTTTCAAACTTTATATTGGATTTCTGAAGACAAGGTAGAAATAGTTTCAAACTTCTAAAGGAAAATTAATTTAAACTAAGAAATCAACCATTCAGCCAAACATTAATCAACTATCAGATTAAAACAGATATTTTCAAGCTTGCTAAGCATCAAAGTGATTTTGTTTAATTTTTCCTTTATTATAATACTAATAAGGGTCTATCAACAAGTCTGTGACATAAAACCAAGAAAAAAGATTTTGTGGTATCCAGAAAAAAAGAGTTATAGAATGGGGCGGGGGATGGAATACTGAGGAAAATGATGAAGGGAAGCCCCATGAGGTCAAATGATTTTTGGAGGGATTTCTCCAGTGAGGAAGAGGGAACTGATAGGGTGTCTGATGTACTGACAGTATTGAAAAGTCATTTACAGTTTTATGAGAGTTGGGGGAAAAATTAATGTTAAGTAAATAGAAAATTACATTGTAGTTGTTAGGTTATTAACTCCAGGGAAACTAAAATTATATAAAATAATGAATAAATAATTTCAATATATTATAGACTCATGTGAAAATAGTAGTGTCAAGATAATGTAAACATGGAATATCATATAAACCCAAACTGTTAAACAGTTAATTGGGAAGTGTATGTATCTCTACTATGCAATACAGAGAGGAAAATGATGTATAATGAAGCAGAATCATTTTTAGACAATGTATAAAATTGGATGGTGTAGGGGTGAAGGAAAACTAAAAACATGTTATGAATAAATGTGAATTCCTCCTTATAAAATGTCTAAAATTAACAATATATATTTCACAGATTTTATTTGGAAATGTGGGAAAACATATCACTATGGACATATAAAAGAATTTAAAGTGATGTATTTTTAGGAAGAGGAATTAGAGATAGAGAAGTAAGAATTAAGAAAACTGATTTGCTGTTGTTGTTACAAGTTTTTGGTAATTTACTTTAACTAGGTGCAGGTATTATTGGCTAAAGTTAAATATCAGAATTAAATGAGTTAATACAAATATGATAAATTGTGATCATAAGTGCAATCTGGAAGGTATTTGTTTGCATTGGTGTCTACTAAAATGTGCATGTATTTTTTTCTAAATATTTTATAATTACTTATAAAAATGTAAGTATATCAGATATGTCAGATAGCAGGATAGACTCACTGTACAGAAATTGTTGAGACAGTTCAATCTAACTGCATTTTATAGGAAAACATATGACAAACCTGCACATCTCTGAATAGATGTTTTTAAAAATTATAGCTACTCAATATAAACTCTTTCTTTTGAAACGAAGACGAGTAAGTGCCCCTACTTCATGCTAAGAAATATTAAATCCCTGAATTACAATACTGAAATAAGTTATATGTTGTTTGGAAGTATACAATACATATTAAATTAATAAAGCATACCATTTTATAAAAAAATTATTATAGTTTACTTACAATGTTGCCTTAGTTTCAGGTGTACAGCAAAGTGAATCAGTTACAAATATACATATATCCATTCTTTTTCAGATTCTTTTTCCATATAGGTTATTACAGAATATAAGGCACAGAATATAAGGACCCTGTGGGTCCTTGTTAGTAATCTATTTTGTATATAGCAGTATGTGGATGTTAATCCTCAACTCCTAATTTATCCTTCTCCCCATGTCTCCCCTTGGTAACCACAGTCTGAATTCAAAATCTGAGTCTGTTTCTGCTTTGTAAATAAGTACTTTTATATCATTTTATTTGATTCCATGTATAAGTGAAATCATATGATATTTGTCTTTGTCTGACATATTTCACTTAGTATGATAATCTCCAGTTGCATCCATGTTGCTACAAATGGCATTATTCCATTTTTTATGGCTGAATAATCTTCTACTGTATACATGTACATCTTTATCCATTCCTCTGCTAATGGACATTTAGGTTACTTCCATGTCTTGGCTATTATAAATAATGTTGTAATGAACATTGAAGTTCATATGTCTTTTCAAATTATGGTTTTCTCTGGACATATGTCCAGGAGTAGGATTTCTGAATCATGTGGTAGTTCCATATTTACTTTCTAAGAAACCTCCACACTCATAAGTTGTACATATATATATTCCTACTAACAATGTAGGAGGTTTCCCTTTTCTCCATACCCTCTCCCATATTTATTTTTCATAGCATTTTTGATGTTGACCATTCTGACTGATGTGAGATTGTACCTTATTATAGTTTTGATTTGCATTTCTCTAATAGTGACATTGAGCATCTCTTTGGGTTTTGGCCATCTGTCTGTCTTCTTTGGCAAGATATCTATTTAGATCTTTTGCCCATTTTTTTTTTTTCATTGAGTTGCTTGTTTTGTTGATATTGAGCTGCAGGAGATGTTTGTATATTTTGTAGATTAATCCCATTTTTTATTCATTTACATTAAATAATTATTTATGAACAGAAGAGTAGAAATCTAAAATGTCTTCTTAATGAAAGAAACTATAACTCACATGTTCTTTAAATAATTTTCATATTACATTTTTATAATATATGAATATATGGAGACTCAGAACTATGAGAACAAGGAACAACTATTATAAATTTCAGTAATCAGGATTTTGCATGTGCTTTTTTTCATTTGATACATATTTATTTAAAAATTAACACAAAGATGAAAATCAGTACTTTCGTCCTAAGAGTTTATAGTCCAAAAAAGGAGAGAGTATCCATGAGGATGCGGGTTCAAGTATTTGTACATCATTTAAGATATGTATATTATTGAACTGGAAGGCCTTGAAAAAAAATTAACTTTTCCATGAAGACTATTTTACAAACACATTATGCGAGTTAATTACCTGTATTTTGACTTCATTATTTCAATATTAATATTTAATTATAATTATTTATTCATCTCTGGCTATTCTATAATTATCAAGTAAAATCATATGTCTGTGCCATGGTACAGTAGGTTAAGAATCCAACTGCAGTGGCTCAGATTGCTGGGAGGTTCAGGTTCAATCCCTGACCTGGAACAGTGGGTTAAAGGACCTGGCATTGCTGCCACTGCAGCATAGGTCTCAGATTAAGTCCCTGGCCGGGGAACTTCCATATGCCATGGGTGTGGCCATAAAATGAAAAAAAAAAAAAAAAAAAACAAAGGAGAGAAAATCCATAGTTAATGATGGAATATACTGATTGCTAGAAATTATCTGGGGTCAAGATGGAATGGAAGCATATAGGAAGAGCAGCCATTTTAGCATCAAGTGTTCAGGAAAGATTATTAAAAAGTATTTGATTTTTACTTGAGCTATAAAGAATGAACAGCTGTTAGCTTGAAAAAAGTCACAAAAAGAATCTTCTGTTCACAGTCCAAGTCATTAAAATTGTTCCTTTTTTTTTCAAGTTTTCACCATATCCACAACCACTACTTCTTAATGCTTTTAGGTTTTTTCAAATATTTTTAATCAAGTGTATCTGAAAATTTACTTTAGAGGCCTATCTGCATTTTTTTGTTTGTTCGTTTGTTTTTTTTTTTTGGTTTGTTTTTTTTTTTGGTTAAGTTGACGTAGAACATTGGCTCACTGGTTTGCTGATCAGATTAGCATAGTGATTTTACTTGATAATTATAGAATAGCCAGAGATGAATAAATAATTATAATTAAATATTAATATTGAAATAAGTCAAAATACAGGTAATTAACTCGCATAATGTGTTTGTAAAATAGTCTTCATGGAAAAGTTAATTTTTTTTCAAGGCCTTCCAGTTCAATAATATACATATCTTAAATGATGTACAAATACTTGAACCCGCATCCTCATGGATACTAGTTGGGCTCACTATCATTGAGCCACAAATTCTGACTTTATTTTTCATCACTTCTTTGTAGCCAAGCAGTACCCTGTGGGGCCTTTCTGGGACAGGTGTCTCTCCCAGATCCTCTGCGTTAGCTCCTCTCTAAAGTACCTATATAATAGTATCTGATGTACATTTCCTGAGTTGTTTTATAAATGTGAATCACCATGACCCTCCTTCCCCCATGAAAGAGGTTGACTGTTTGAAGAACATGGGCACAGAGACTCCAGAGCCTAAGGACTGATAATGTTCACCTGACACTGCCCTATTACCTCACTATCAGCCAATCAGATAATTGGGCAGAAGTTAGTCACTTACCCTGAGATGCCGCTTCCTCATCTGGCCTTAAAAATGGACTGGGAATTTGAGGTTAATAGATGCAAACTACTGCCTTTGGAATGGATAAGCAATGAGATTCCGCTGTATAGTACTGGGAACCATGTCTAGTCACTTAATGATGGAACATGATAAAGGATAATGTGAGAAAAAAGAATATATACATGTATGTGTGACTGGATCACTTTGCTATACAGTAGAAAAGTGACAGAACACTGTAAACCAGCTATAATGGAAAAAATAAAAATCATTATAAAAAATAAGTGAAAATGCTTTAAAGGAGTTCTCCTTGTGGCTTAGTGGTTAAGAGCTTGACATAGTGTCTGTGAGGATGCTGCTGGTTCCCTGGCCTCAGTGGGTAAAGTATCCAGCATTGTTGCAAGCTGCAGCATAGGCTACACTTCCTGCCTGGATCCAGTCTTGCTCAGGCTGTAGTGTAGGTCTGAGCTGCTGCTCTGATTCTGCCCCTAGCCTGGTAACTTCCAAATGCCACAGATGCAGCAGTAAAAAGAAAAAAAAATGCTTTATAATTTTGTTCAGGGAGTTGGGGTCTTTTGAGGGCCTATAGCCACTCATCTTCCTATACTGTCTGCAACAAATCTTTCTCTGCTTCAAAGTCTGACATTTCATTTTGTTTGGCCTCACTTTCTCTATCTTCACTAGCGTTTAGCACTGAGCACTCACGTAATAAATGTTCTTTAAATTAATGAAGGTGAAGAGTGAAAGGAGGGAGCGAGAGAAAGAGAGGGAAAAGGAAAATGCAAAAAGAGAGAGGAGGAGAGAAAGCATGGAAGAAATAATATGTGAGCACAGAAATTTCAATACCTGGCAAAGCAGTGTTAAGTTTTCTCACTGAGCTCTTTTTCAGGACAACTGAGGTGTCCTGTACCATTTGTATACAGAATAGAAATTATAGAATGGCACTATTTTGAGTAGTGACTTTAAGAATGCTATACTGAAATAAGGACACTTTCAGTTAAAGGTCAGACTTTGTTATTAGGTGCTAATAATTCAGCTTTTTAAAAAACAAGTACTAGTAAGGAATTCCCTGGTGGCCCAGGAGTTGAAGGATCTGGCTGTGACTCAAGTCACTTGTGTGGTGTGCTTAATCGCTGGCCTGGGCCCTTCTTCATGCTGCAGGCATGGCCAAATAATAATAAGTACTAATAAACATATGATTGAATCTATTTACCAATCTTCCTAATACAATAATATCATAGCAAAGAATTTATCATAAAATCACCTCTAATCTTTTTATCAATATACTCAAAATCTCTTATTTTCTACCTTGTAATGAAAGAGAGAAGACATTATGATTTGATTTAGAACAAGGATATTTTTGATGTATAATTATTTATTATAATTCATCAAATATAATAAGTATGGTAAATTTTGACATTTCCTAAATAGTTGCACATCATTAAAATAAAATAAAAATGGGTTATTTATGCAAATGCTTGCAAACATGAAATAGCATAAGCACAAAATGGATGCACAGTGAATATGTTTTGAATAACTAAACACTAATGCAAAATTGCTTTCTACAAGGTACTTAGAAAACCTACTGTCCCCTCAATACTGTAATCCATAAACCAAGATCCAGTGCTGAAAGACATTAAACATATTTTTTTTTACATCACAGTAAGAGATTAGTTGCAAGTCAAGTCACTCTCGGTGCAAATGGTGATCTCATTATCACACATCAATAAAAGGTGATTTGTTTTTCATTTAATTAAACAGCAAGAGTATTTACTCAGCACATCAATATCTTTTGCTTCCAAGAAAAATCTGGAGTAATTCTTAGATCTCAAACTTCCATCCAAATCATCAAAAAAAGAATAAGCTAAAAGTATATTTTCCATATCAGCTTCTCATTAATTTTTTGAAATACTGTCTTTAATTCAAAATGTTTAGCACTTAGCTACCTGTCTTTTTATATGAAACCAGAGAAGTATGCAACTTTTATGAAATACTGTGCTGCTAGTATGAAGAGGTTGATATGAAGATCCTAAACACACTAGATATTATTCATTATCAGGGGAGTCTGAAAAATGCATCCTACTAATATTTGAAAGTTATTGCAACTGGTAGTATTACTTCCAGATTGTACCAATGATGTGAAATGTGATGTATATAAATGATTATATCTCTGGTTCAAGTGTGTTCTCTCACATTACTTAGTATAATGCAATAGACGTTTAGCAGTTCAGGTAGCCAATAAAGGAATAATTAAAATTGTACATTCTCAAATTGTGACGTTAACAAAATCTAATTTGTATTTCAACAATTCAGTTGTGTTGATTAAATGAGTCCCGTAATATATGATGTAGTTAATTGCCATGCATTTACTTGAAAATTAATATTTTTCTAATATCACTCTCAGAAACTGTTTTGTTCAAGGTCACCAACATTCCACATGTTGCCAAATGCAATCACCAGATCTCAATTATAAATTTATTTATCAGAAGCTTTGACATGCTTGGTTATATTCATTTTGGTTTTCTTTTCCCTTACTCCTTTCTGCTCTTGCTATTTTCTTTGATTTCTTAATTTTGGAGTGTTTATATGCTTTAGTCTTTATCCTTTTCTCTTAATGATCTCTTCCAATCTTATGACTTTAAATACCATCTATATATCAACCACTTTTGTATATGTGTGTTTGCAATTTTTTTAAAATATTAAGAGAATTTTTTTCAGATAGTTCTTTGAAAATATCTAGGGTTTTCAGATGTTGGTATTAAACCTTCAATAATTAACAAAACTGAAGCTTATTCTTTACTCATATAAAGCCTTCTACTTTATATGAGACTTGACTCACCAGGGGAGTTTTCATCCATAGGTAGGTTTAGAATCCCAGAATGTTTTAAACTTAAAGAACCATCATATTACATGGGTCCACAGTTCCCATGAGGAGGCCGGGGAGTTGAATTCATCCAATTAAATAATCCTAATTTTGACTGAGTGAAACAAATTACTTCCACTCATATTTAATTGGCCAAATAAATCACATGGCCATAACTAATTTCTGACCGATGGAAAACTGAGACCTCCTGTGTACCTGGAACTATAAAGCTAAAATAAAGAGCCTATCAAAGATGTCTCTGTCATAGAGATTTCTTTTTTTAAGGGTGATATGTTATTAAATGCTTTGAGGAGTTACCATTGTGACTCAGTGGGTTAAGAACTGAACATAGTTTCTGTGAGGATGTGGGTTCCGTCCCAGGCCTTGCTCAGTGGGTTAAGTGATCCACCATAGCCACATGCTGCAGTATAGATCACAGATGGGGCTCAGGTCTGGTGTTATTTTTTTTAATTTAATGAATTTTATTTCAATTACAGGTGTACATAAATCATCACAAGTCAATTTGATAGATTTTGTGTCCCAAACCCACACTGCATACCTCCACCCCTCAGATTGTCTTATTTGAAAAACCAAGGTTTTCCAAAGTCTGTGAGTCATTGTCTGTTCTGCAAAGAAGTTCATTGTGTCTTTTTAGTTTCCACATGTAAGCGGTAGCACTGGGTGTTGCTGTCTAATTGTCTGACTGGTTTCACTTCGCATGATAATTTCTAGGTCCATCCATGTTGCTATATATGTTCTTATTTCATTCCTTTTAATGGCTGAGTAATATTCCATTGTGTGTATGTACCATATTTTCCCCATGCACTCCTCTGTCGATGGGCATTTAGGCTGTTTCCATGACCTGGCTATTGCATAGAGTGCTGCAATGAACACTGGAGTACATGTGTCTTTTCGAGTCATGGTTTCCTAGGGATAGATGCCCAGGAGTGGGATTGCTGGATCAAATGGTAATTCTATTTTGAGTTTTCTGAGGAATCTCCATACTGTTTTCCACAGCGGTTGCACCAATTTGCATTCCCACCAACAGTGTAATAGGGATCCTTTTTCTCCATACCTTCTCCAGCACTTATTGTTTGTAGACATTTTGATGATGGCCATTCTGGCCGGTGTAAGGTAGTAACTCATAGTGGTTTTGATTTGCATTTCTCTAACGAGGAGTGAAATGTGTTTATCTGCCATCTGCATGTCTTCTTTGGAGAATTGTCTGCTGAGATGCTCTGCCCATTTTTTGATGGGGTTGTTTGTTTCTTTGGTATTGAGCTGTAGGAGGTGTTTGCAAATTTTACAGATAAATCCCTTGTCAGTTGATTCACTTTCAAATATTTTCTCCCATTCTGTGGGTTGTCTTTTCGTTTTGTTTAGCATTTCCTTTGCTGTGCAGAAACTTTGAAGTTTAATAAAGTCCCATTTGTTTATTTCTCTTTTTATTGTCCTTACTCTGACAGATGGATCTGAGAAGGTGTTGCAATCATTTATGTCAGAGAGTGTTTGGCCTACGTTTTCCTCTAAGAATTTTATAGTATCTGGTCTTCTATCTAGATCTTTTATCCATTTTGTGTTTATTTTTGTGCATGGTGTTAGGAAGTGTTCTAGTTTCATTTTTTTACATGTAGCTCTCCAGTTTTCCTGGCACCACTTATTAAAGAGGCTGTCATTTGTCCAATGTATATTCTTGCCTCCTTTGTCATAGATTAGTTGACTATAGATGTGTGGATTTAATTCTGGGCTTACTATCCTGTTCCACTGATCTATATTTCTGTCTTTGTGCCAGAACCATATGGTTTTGATGAATGTAGCTTTGTAGTAGAGTCTGAAGTCAGGGAGCCTGATTCCTCCAGCTCCATTTTTCTTTTTCAGGATGCCGTTGGCTATTCTGTTTTTTTTTTGTGTTTCCAAACAAACTTTAAAATATTTTGTTCTAGTTCTGTGAAAAAGGTCCTTTGAAATTTGATAGGGATTGCATTGAATCTGTAGATAGCCTTGGGTAGTATAGTCATTTTGATAATATTGACTCTTCCAATCCAAGAGCATGGTATATCTTTCTACCTGTTCATGTCATCCTTGATTTCTTTCATCATCACCTTATAATTTTCAGAGTACAGGTGTTTTGTCTCTTTAGGCAGGTTTATTCCTAAGTATTTGATTCTTTTTGATGCGATGGTAAATGGGATTGCTTCCCTAATTTCTCTTTCTGATCTTTCATTGTTAGTACATAGAAATGCAGTTGATTTCTATGTATTAATTTTGTATCCTGCAACTTTTCCCAATTCATGAATGAACTCTAACAGTTTTCTGGTAGAATATTTAGGATTCTCTAGGTATAATATCATGTCATCTGCAATAGTGATAGTTTTACTTCTTTCTTTCCAATTTGGATTCTTTTTATTTCTTTTTCTTCTCTGATTGCTGTAGCTAGGACTTCCAGAACTATGTTGAATAGTAGTGGTGAGAGTGGACATCCCTCTCTTATTCCTGATCTCAGTGGGAATGCTTTCAGGTTTTCACCATTGGGAATGATGTGCGCTCTGGGTTTGTCATAGATGGCCTTTATTATGTTGAGGTAGGTTCCCCCATGCACACTTTCTGAAGGGATTTTTTCAGAAATGGGTGTTGGATTTTGTCAAAGGCTTTATCTGCATCTATGGTTTTTATTCTTCAGTTTGTTCATGTGGTGTATCAAACTGATTGATTTGCAGATATTGAAGAATCCTTGCATCCCTGGGATAAATTCCACTTGATTGTGATGTACAATCCTTTTAATGTATTGTTGGATTCGGTTGGCTAGTATTTTGTTGAGAATTTTTGCATCTATGTTCCTCAGTGAGATTGGCCTGTAATTTTCTTTTTTTGTGGTATCTTTGTCTGGTTTTGGTATCAGGGTGATGCTTGCTTCATAGAATGAGTTTGGGAGTATCCCTCCCTCTGCAATTTTTTGGAGGAGTTTCAGAAGGATAGACGTTAGCTCTTCTCTAAATGTTTGATAGAACTCACCTGTGAAACCATCTGGTCCTGGATTTCTGTTTGTTAGAAGTTTTTTAATCATAGTTTCAATTTAAGAACTTGTGATTGGTCTATTCATATTTTCTATTTCATCTTGGTTTAGTCTTGGGAGATTGTACTTTTCTAAGAATGTGTCCATTTCTTCTAGGTTTTCCATTTTATTGCCATAGAGTTGCATATAGTAGTCTCTTATGATCCTTTGTATTTCCGTGATATCTGTTGTTACTTCTCCTTTTTCATTTCTAATTTTTTTGATTTGTGTCCTCTCTCTTTTTTCTTGATAAGTCCTGCTAAGTGTTTATCAATTTTCTTGAGGTTTTCGAAGAACCAGCTTTCAGTTTCAGTGATATTTTCTATGGTTTTCTTCATTTCTATTTCATTGATTTCAGCTCTGATCTTTATGATTTCTTTTCTTCTACTAACTTTAGGTCTTGTCAGTTCTTCCCACTCTAGCTGCTTTAGATGTAAAGTTAGGTTGTGTATGTGAGCTTTTTCTTGTTTCCTGAGGTAGGCTTGTATTGCTGTATACTTTCCTCTTGGAACTGCTTTTGCTGCATCCCAGAGGTTTTGGAATGTCGTGTCTTTGTTGTCATTTGCTTCTAGGTATTTTTTAATTTCCTCTTTGATTTCTTCAGTGATCCATTGGTTGTTTAGTAGCCTGTTGTTTAGTCTCCACGTATTTGTATTTTTGGCCATTTCTTTCTTGTTGTAAATTTCCAGACATATAGCTTTGTGGTCAGATAAGATGCTTGAAATGATTTCAATTTTCTTAAAGTTACTGAGGCTTCATTTGTAACCCAGGATGTGATCAATCTTATAGAATGTTCCATGCGCACTTGAGAAGAATGTGTATTCTGTTGCTTTTGGATGGAATGTCCTATAAATATCTATTAAGTCCATCTGATCTAAGGCTTCATTCAGGGCCTGTGTTTTCTTATTGATTTTCTGTCTGGATAACCTCTCCATTGCTGTACGTGGGGTGTTAATGTCCCCCACTATGATTGTGTTATTGTTGATTTCTCCTTCTAAGGTTGTTAGCAGTTACCTTATATATTGTGCTGATCCTATGTTGGGTGCATAGATATTTAAAATTGTTATATCTTCTTCTTGGATTGATCCTTTGATCATTATGTAGTGCTCTTTCTTGTCTCTTAAAATGTTCTTCATTTTAAAGTCTATTTTGTGTGATACGAGTATTGCTACTCCGGATTTCTTTTGATACCCATTTGCATGGAATATTTTCTTCCATCCTCTCACTTTCAGTTTGTATGTGTCTCTAGAAGTGAAGTGGGTCTCTTGAAGAGAGCATATATATGGGTCTTGTTTAGGTATCCATTCACCTAGTCTGTGTCTTTTGGTTGGGGCATTCAGTCCATTAACATTTAAGGTAATTACTGATATATATATGTTCTCATTGCCAATGTATTAACTGTTTGGGGTTTTTGTTGCTCTTTTTTTCTTCCCTTATTCTCTTGTAGTCTCCTCTCACAAGATGGCTATCTTTAATGTTGTATTTGAGTTGATTTTTCTCATTTGTTTGTGTATCAATTGTAGATTTTTCGTTTGCAGTTACCCTGAAGTTTTGATGTAGGAGTCTATGTATAACTGAGATTGTATTAAGTTAATTGTTTCTTAATTGCTCTTGCTTCTCCAGAGACCTGCATTTATGCTCTCTTCTCATGAGTTCTGATTTTGGTAGCATAATTGTGCGTATGATTTAGTATCTTTATTGTATATATGCCTTTCCTGGTGAGCCTTTTCATTCGTGGTGTTTTTGTTTCTGGTTGTGGCCTTTTCTTTTCTGCCTAGAGAAGGTCCTTTAGGATTTGTTGTAAAGCTGGTTTAGTGTTGCAGAACTCTCTTAGCTTTTGCTTCTCTGTAAAGGTTTTGATCTCTCCTTCAAATCTAAATGAGAGCCTTTCTGGATAAAGTAATCTTGGTTGGAAGTTTTTTCCTTTCATCACATTAAGTATTGCCATGCCACTCCCTTGTGGTCTGCAGAGTTTCAGCTGAAAAATCTGCTGATAACCTTATCGGGGTTCCCTTATAAGTCATTTGTTTCTTTTCCCTAGCTGCTTTCAATATTTTCTCTTTGTCTTTGATTTTGGTCATTTTGATTAATATGTGTCTCCGGGTGTTCCTCCTTGGGTTTATTTTATATGGTACTCGTTGTGCTTCCTGGATTTGACTGAGTGGTTCCTTTCCCATATTAGGGAAATTTTTGGCTATAATCTCCTCTAATATTTTTTCTGTCCCCTTCTCTCTCTCTTCTCCCTTTGGCACCTCTATAATATGGATGTTGGTGCGTTTAAACTTATCCCAGAATTCTCTGAGACTCTGCTCATTTCCTTTCAATCTTTTATCTCTTTTCTCTTCTGCATTCCTGATTTCCACTAATCTGTCCTCTGCCTCACTGATTCGTTCTTCTGCCTCCTGTATTTTACTGTTGGATGCTTCTAATGAATCTTTTATTTCAGTTATTATATTTTGCATCGCTTGTTGTTTAATTTTTACATCTTGTATTTCTTTGCTCAGTGTTTCCTGTAAATTATCAATCTTTGCCTCCAGTTTGTTTCCAATGCCTTGCATCATCTCCCACATCAAGGGCCTAAAGTCTCTTTCTGGGAGGCTGATAATCTCCTCATCACTGAGAGGTTTTTCTGGGCTTTTCTCTTTCTCCCTTATCTGAGTTAGAGTTTTCTGTCTTTTCATTTTTATAGTTTTTTGGTGTGGTGAGCTTTTTGTAGACAATAGAGTTGTAGCCTGTCTTAGTTCTGGTGTTTGACTCCCATGTGGCTAAAGTTGGTATGGAGGGGGCTTGCTGTAGGCTTCCTGATGGGAGGGAGTGATGTGGGCTCACTGGTAAATGGGTTTGATTCCTCTCCCTCTGATGGGTGGGGTTTTGTCTCTGGATGAGATTAGAGCCTGGCTGTGTGCCTGAGGGGTCTTTAGGCAACCTGTTTACTGATGGGTGTGGCTGAGATCCCACCTGGATTATTGTTTGGCCTGGGCTTCTCAGTGCTGAGGGGAGGTACCAGATTTTCCCAGAATTGGCCACCTCCAGAGAAATGCAGGCTGATGAATATTCCTGGGAGCTTCACTTCCAGTGCCCTTCCTCCACAACAAGCCACAGTCACCCCTGTTTTCCCAGGAGATCCTGCAAGAATTGTAGTCAGGTTCCACCCGGACTCCTATGCAGGCTGCTTTTCCCTGGGACCCAGTGCACGTGCAAGTCTGTGTGTGCCTTTCAAGAATGGGGTTTTTGTTTCCCCCAGTCCTGTGGAGCTCCTGCACACAAGCCCTGCTCGCTTTCAATGCCAGATGCTCTGGGGGCTCTTTCTTCCTGTGCCAGATCCCCAGGCGTGGGGATTGGACATGGGGCTCAGAACGCTCTGTCCCATAGCTGAGTCTCTATGATACAGTTACTTTCCAGTCTGTGGGGCTTCCCACCCAGGAGGTATGGGGTTGCTTCTATCATGTAATCGCCCCTCCTACCTCTTGATGTGGTCTCTCTTTGTCTTCTGGAGCAGAATATCTTTTTTGGAAGTTTACAGTCCATTTGGCTGGAGGTTGCTCAGCATTTGGTTGTAGTTTTGCTGTTTTTTGGGAGAGAAGTTGAGCTCCAGTCCTATTCCGCCATCTTAATCCAACCTGAACAGCTCCATTTTGAAGCTGGTGACATAGAGCTGTCCCCTAGTTTTGAGAGTCAGGTCCGCCTTCCCCAGGCTGCAGGCAAGATGACGTGGCTGCCTTCCTCAGTTCTGGTGTTATTTGGTGTAGGCCAGGCAGGCAGCTGCAGTTCTTATTCAGTGCCTAGCCTGGGAACTTGCATATGCCACAGGTGTGGTGGTAAAAAAAAAAAAGAAAAAAAAATCTTTGAATTGTGCACAAATTAAACACAGTTATTTGTCAGTAATTATTATGATTTTGGAAAATCGTAACTCTTAGGTGAAGAGTTGAAGAAACAATCAGGATAAAATTCTAGGTAGTGATCAGTAATATAGATCAAAAAGCTATCAGCTGTCAATCAAGAAAGGAAAATGGTAGGTAAACATCTGTTAGGAAAGAAACACTCAGAATGACTAAATTCTAGAAGAGAGGACATATCTGAAGTGGTGAATATAGAAAAAAGAAAATTTAAAAATCAAAGAAAGATATAAGTTGCAAAATACAATAAATATTTTTTTTTTCCTGATGGTCCAGGTACCATCATCCATTAAAATTAGACATTAGGAGAATTATAGTCTTGAACTCTGCTGATACATCATGAGATAACATAAGCCTAGCAACCTTCCATTAAATATTATAAAATATTCATTATTAATATGTAATCATGCAATGATTAGAAAAGAAATTCAACAGAGACATAAACTGAAACTATTGACTTTATGAAATAAAAGATCAGCGTCTACTTACCACATTCCTCTTTTATTCTGCAGGTAAGTAAGACTCAAAATTATCCCCAATAAATATTTGCTGGTTAAGGTATTAAATAATTCACAAAAAGGATGAATAATAAAATATGGTGAAAAACAAATAAAACCCCATAGTAAACCAATAAAGATAAAATGCTGTTAGATTATTGGATAATTTCATGAATGAAGAAAGATTTTATGTTTGCTGTCTTTACATCCCTTTGTGCAGATATTATGACACATATATCCTGAGAAGGCAAAGTGTTCAAATCCAAACCGATAACCAATATATCCTTGGCTGTAGTGGTAGCTTTTAATTTTTAGAAAACTCAGAAAAGGGAGTTAGATGGCAAAACTTTTGAATGAATTAGATTAAAAAAAAAGCTAGTAAAACAGGTCATTTCCAACTTATCTCATAATTTCTCCATGAAAAATCACAAATCACTAATGCTGCCACCACAAAAATTATTTTAAATGTCTATTGGGTAAAACAAATTAAATTGAAATGAAATAATCTCTTTGAAAGGTATTGATCCTCAGTTTAAGGTGGTATAAATAAATGTTTAAAATTGAGTAGAAATAGAAAGCTACTGCAAGCTGACTGATTATATCACTTCCCTAGTACAAAATGTTCACATTGCTTTCTATGGGGATGATAAAATATGTTGCAATCCTTAGACTTCTAAAAAAATCATTTTAGATAAAAAGTAAGAATCTTTACTTTGACCATGGATATTTGGAGTTATAGCTTAGCTCAAAAACTTGAAGGGGAATACATGAAATGACTCCAAACATATCAAAGGTCATTTTCACAAAAAGATTAAACTTTTTTTTATCTACTCCAAAATCCAAAAGCAAGGAAAGTTATAGTAAAGAACAAGCTTCTTTCCTTAAAATGTTACTAAAAGTTATTTCATCTGGTAAGCATCTTTCCCCTTGAATGAACTGGACCTGTACCTTGTTGGAGTGGTCAAACCTACATATATCTAAACCCAAACATTTAATTATATACACCTGGCTTTTTCTGCTCTTCCTTTCTCCTCTTCTCCCTCCTCCTTTTTATCCTTCTCTTTTCTTCCTCCTTTTTTTTTTTATCATTTTCTCTTTTTGTTTTTGAGACAATTGCAGTAATGTACTATTTCCTGGCTTGAAATACTTTGTAATTCATTTTTGCATAACATTTAAAGTGTTTATTTTTCTTCATTTCTTCTTTCACTTTTTAATATAGAAGTGTTCAGACAATCAAATGCAGTCTTTTACATACTGATAGAATCAGAAGATGAGAGAGTTTACACATATTACTGATTTGCTATGTGTCTAATTTTATTTTAATATTTTAACAATTTTTATTTCTCCCTCTTTTCATGTCATTTGCTACATGACAAAAATGGGTATTCAAACCTGGAATTTCCCACAAACTGTAGCAGGCCACCTCACGAAACTGCTAAACTTTTTCCTCCACTGAGGAATGTTTTCTTCTAAATGGTAAGTTAGATCCTGCTATTTGATATGGTCTAAGTTCTTTTATTTGGCAAGAATAAATCAAAAGTTGTGTGTTTTATAGTCTATTGGGTAACAACAGAATTTGTACATTGTTATTCGTCCTATGTTTGATCAGTACTATCAGGCATTTTCAGCTTGACCTGTTCAAAATAAATTTTCACATCTATCACTTCACTCAACAAAGTTTCCCATTTATCACTTTATCTAAGTGATAAATCTAACAGTTTTATCTAACAGTTTTGCTTTTTTTTCCTTCTTTTTAGGGCCACACTGAAGGCTATTGAAATTCCCAGGTTAGGGGTCTAATACCAGCTGTAGCTGCTGGCCTACACAACAGCAATGCCATATCTGAGCTACATCTGCAACCTACACCATAGCTCACAGCAATGCCAGATCCTTAACCCATTGAGCAGGGCCAGGAAGGAACCCACATCTTCACGGATACTAGTTGGGTTCATTACTGCTGAGCCACAATGAGAACACCAATAAACACATTTTGAATGACTGACTAAATTATAAGCACAGAAAATCAAGTACTCAAAATAGGAAGGAAACCCAACCATAACTGAAAATAAACTTGTTTTCATACAAACTTTTCATAAATTTTACTGACTCTCACTGAATTTATCATCAGAACATGTAACAATTATTTCTTTGTCTGCATATAAATTTTATCTAAGAGCTGAATGATTTTGAATGAATGTTTGGGGTTTGTCAATGCTCATTCAAATGCCAGTTAAATTTTTTATATGGGCCATGGAAAGAGGAATAAAGAAGCTCAAGGTTTAATAGAACCAATCTTAAAAATATGTGAGACCAAGAAAATGGTTAATGCTTGGACTGTACATAGTGTTCTCCCTTCAGTGGTCACAAGCCTATAGTTGAATACCTGAAGTTACTGGAATTTATTTTCTTTGGTGGCAGTCCAATGCATTTCATTTCAAGTCTGATATTTAGAAAATGTGTAGTGTTTGTAAATATATCCAAGCCCATTCAGATATAAGGAATAGATCTGTCTACATTATAAAAATTTGATATGCAATCATTCCAACTGTATTTCAGATTAACTATGAATATAGATTTTTAAATCCATTTCTTCATTATAGTACTTTCATGAATAAGTTAATTTTTATTTTCTGAATAAAAAGTGTCAGATAAAAATCCTAGCAAGTATTGCTTCCTAATTGAGGCTGAGGAATAACTTAATTAAAATAGTTATTCTAGAATAAGATAGTGGCTTTTCCACTCAAGCTATTAAAATTTTCGAGCATAGTTCAAGAACAGTTAATGACGAGAGAAAAAAATTTTGACTCAATAAACAAGAGAGAGAATTTCACTACTAGTATGCAGTAATGTCCTTTGGTCCTATATTTATCTGTATTCCATCTTTTTTACAAACATTAAACTGCAATCAAAATTATTGCAATTTGTGGAGATTTATAAAATTAAAAGTCAATTTTGCCATAAAAACTTAATGTATATATATCTCAGACAAAATAGAAGCAAAAGGGCACATTTTGTTTATTGTATAGGATTTGCATGCTCAAGTACAGCTATCATGAACTTGACATATCTGTGAAAGTGTATGTGCACACACATGAGTGTGCATGATCAGATATTTTTCATTTTTAAACACTTTGGTATAACTATGGAAAAATTTTGATTCTCATGCCTACCTTGTCAAAGCTATTAGAATACACTTCATGATCCCATGATTCCTGTCCCCTGAAATAATATTTGTTTTCTGGAAAACAGTGTTGTTAAGGGTGAGTTACAAGGATAAATGATATTTCTTGTGAGATAATGTCCTCATATTAAGTCATTAAAAGGTGTTTCTGTTTCTTTATTTATCCAAAGGACAACAAATTCCTTCAGAGCAATAGAGTGCCTTTGTTCTCACAAGAAAGTTCAGAGATATTTGGGGATTCAAGATTCTTAGCCCATGTGATCTATGTTCCTAAGAGGAAAATGGTAGATACCTAATTTAAATATCAGCAAATACTTTGAAAACATATACATAGCAACAAAAAAAGCAGATGAAACCAGCCTTAAAAGGTAGGTCTAAAAACCTCTGACTATGTATAATAGAGAAATAAATATCCCATGATAGTGTTTTAGTTTTTTTTTATAACGTAATGAACTTTATTTCAATTATAGGTGTATAAAAAATCATCACAAGTCAATTTGATATATTTTGATGCCAAAGCCACAGTGCATCCCCACACCCCCCAGATTGTCTTATTTGAAAAACCAAGGTTTTCCAGTCTGTGAGTCATTGTCTGTTCTGCAAAGAAGTTCATTGTGTATTTTTAGTTTCAACATGTAAGTGATACCAATTGTATGACTGCTTTCACTTCGCATGATAATTTCTAGGTCCATCCATACTGCTATAAAGATTGGTATTTCGTCCTTTTAATGGCTGAGTAATATTGCATTGGGCGTATGTACCATATCATCCCTATCCACTCCTCTGGCGATGGACATTTAGGCTGCTTCCATGACCTGGCTATTGCATAGAGTGCTGCAATGAACACAGGAGTACATGTGTCTTTTCGAGTCATGGTTTCCTCTGGATAGATGCCCAGAGGTAGGATTGCTGGATCAAATGGTAATTCTATTTTGAGTTTTCTGAGGAATCTCCATACTGTTTTCCACAGTGGTTGCACCAATTTGCATTCCCACCAGCAGTGTTATAGGGTTCCTTTTTCTCGACACACTCCCCAGCACCTATTGTTTGTAGACTTTTTGATGATGGCCATTCTGGCCTGTGTAAGGTGGTACCTCATAGTGGTTTTGATTTGCATTTCTCTAATGAGTAGCTATGTTGAACATCTTTTCATGTGTTTATTTGCCATCTGCATGTCTTCTTCGGAGAACTGCCTGCCTAGATCCTCTGCCCATTTTTTGATTGGCTTCTTTGTTTCTTTGGTATTGAGCTGTAGGAGGTGTTTGTAAATTTTACAGATAAATCCCTTGTCAATCGATTCATTTGCAAATATTTTCTCCCATTCTGTGGGTTGTCTTTTCGTTTTGTTTAGGGTTTCCTTTGCTGTGCAGAACCTTTGAAGTTTAATTGAGTCCCATTTGTTTATTTCTTTTTTTATTCTCCTTACTCTGACAGACGGATCTGAGAAGATGTTGCTATCATTTATGTCAGAGAGTGTTTGGCCTATGTTTTCCTCTAAGGGTTTTATAATATCTGTTCTTATATCTAGATCTTTAACCATTTTGAGTTTATTTTTGTGCATGGTGTTAGGAAGTGTTCTAGTTTCATTTTTTTACATGTAGCTGTCCAGGTTTCCCAGGACCACTTCTTGAAGAGGCTGTCTTTTGTCCAATGTATATTCTTGCCTCCTTTGTCATAGATTAGTTGACTATATATGCGTGTATTTAATTCTGGGGTTTCTATCCTGTTCCACTTACCTATTATTCTGTCTTTGTGTCAGTACCATACGGTTTTGATAACTGTAGCTTTGTAGTAGAGTCTGAAGTCAGGGAGCCTGACTCCTCCAGCTCCATTTTTCTTTTTCAGGATGTCGTTGGCTATTCTGGGTTTTTTATGTTTCCAAACAATCTTTAAAATATTTTGTTCTAGTTCTGTGAAAAAGGTCCTTTGTAATTTGATAGGGATTGCACTGAATCTGTAGATTGCCTTGGGTAGTATAGTCATTTTGATAATATTGACTCTTCCAGTCCAAGAGCATGGTATGTCTTTCCACCTGTTCATGTCATCCTTGATTTCTTTCATCAGTGCCTTATAATTTTCAGAGTACAGGTCCTTTGTCTCTTTGGGCAGATTTATTTCTAAGTATTGGATTTTTTTGATGTGATCATAAATGGGATTGCTTCCCCAATTTCTCATTCTGATGTTTCATTGTTAGTATATAGAAATGAGTTGATTTCTGTGTATTAATTTTGTATCCTGCAACTTTGCCAAGTTCATTGATGACCTCTATAACAGTTTTCTGGTAGAATATTTAGGATTCTCTAGGTATAGTATCATGTCATCTGCAAAAAGTGATAGCTTTACTTCTTCTTTCCGTATTTGGATTCCTTTTATTTGTTTTTCTTCTCTGATTGCTGTGTCAAGGACTTCCAGAACTACGTTGAATAGTAGTGGCGAGAGTGGACATCCCTGTCTTGTTCCTGATCTCAGTGGGAATTCTTTCAGCTTTTCACCATTGAGAATGATGTGAGCTCTGGGTTTGTCATAGATGGCTTTGATTATGTTGAGGTAGATTCCCCCTATGCCCACTTTCTGAAGGGTTTTTATCAGAAATGGGTGTTGCATTTTTTCAAAGGCTTTTTCTGCATCTATGGTGAAGATCATATGGCTTTTATTCTTCAGTTTGTTAACATGGTGTATCACACTGATTGATTTGCAGATATTGAAGAATCCTTGCATCCCTGGGATAAATCCCACTTGATCATGGTGTAAATCCTTCTAATGTATTGTTGGATTCGTTTGGCTAGTATTTTGTTGAGAATTTTTGCATCTATGTTCATCAGTGAGATTGGCCTGTAATTTTCTTTTTTTGTGATATCTTTGTCTGGTTTTGGTATCAGGGTGATGGTTGCCTCATAGAATGAGTTTGGGAGTGTCCCTTCTGCAATTTTTGGAAGAGTTTCAGAAGTATAGGCATTAGCTCTTCTCTAAATGTTTGACAGAATTTACCTGTGAAACCTTCTGATCCTGGACTTCTGTTTGCTGGAAGTTTTTTAATCACAGTTTCAATTTAAGAACTTGTGATTGATCTATTCATAGTTTCTATTTCATCTTGGATTAGTCTTGGGAGATTGTAATTTTCTAAGAATTTATCCATTTCTTCTAGGTTTTCCATTTATTGCCATAGAGTTGCACATAGTGGTCTCTTATAATCCTTTGTATTTCTGTGATGTCTGTTGTTACTTCTCCTTTTTCATTTCTAATTTTATTGATTTCTGTCCTCTTCATTTCTTGATAAGTCTGGCTAAGGGTTTATCAATTTTGTTGATCTTTTCAAAGAACCAACTTTAGTTTCATTGATCTTTTCTATGGTTTTCTTCATTTCTATTTCATTGATATCAGCTCTGATCTTTATGATATCTTTTCTTCTACTAACTTTAGGTCTTGTCAGTTCTTCCCACTCTAGCTGCTTTAGATGTAAAGTTAGGTTGTGTATTTGAGCTTTTTTTTTTCTTGTTTGCTGAGGTAAGCTTGTATTGCTATCAACTTTCCTCTTACAACTGCTTTTGCTGCATCCCAGAGGTTTTGGGGTGTCGTGTCTTTGCTGTCATTTGCATCTAGGTATTTTTTATTTCCTCTTTGATTTCTTCAGTGATCCATTGGTTATTTAGTAGCATGTTGTTTAGTCTCCATGTATTCGTATCTTTGGCCATTTTTTTCTTGTTGTTGATTTCCAGTCGTACAGCACTGTGGGCAGGGAAGAAGCCTGAAATGATTTCAATTTTCTTAAAGTTACTGAGGCTTCATTTGTAACTCAGGATGTGATCAATCTTATAGAATGTTCCATGCACACTTGAGAAGAATGTGTATTCTGTTGCTTTTGGATGGAATGTCCTATAAATATCTATTAAGTCCATCT
Source organism: Catagonus wagneri (assembly GCA_004024745.2). Taxonomy (NCBI): domain Eukaryota; kingdom Metazoa; phylum Chordata; class Mammalia; order Artiodactyla; family Tayassuidae; genus Catagonus; species Catagonus wagneri. The sequence continues at coordinate 19,773,640 of PVHT020000034.1, read as the reverse complement.
GATCTAATGCTTCATTCAGGGCCTTTGATTCCTTTTTGATTTTCTGCCTGGATGACCTGTCCATTGCTGCAAGTGGGGTGTTAAAATCCCTCACAATGATGGTGTTATTGTTTATTTCTCCTTTTAAGGTTGTTAGCAGTTGTTGCCTTATATATTATGGTAGTCCTATGTTGGGTGCATAGATATTTAAAATTGTTATATCTTCTTCTTGGATTGATCCTTTGATCTTTATGTAGTGCCCTTCCTTGTCTCTTAAAATGTTCTTCGTCTTAAAATATATTTCGCGTGATAGGAGTATTGCTACTCTGGCTTTCTTTTGATGCCCGTTTGCATGGAATATTTTCTTCCATCCTCTCACTTTCAATTTGTATGTGTCTCTAGAAGTGAAGTGGGTCTCTTGAAGGCAGCATATATGTATGGGTCTTGTTTTTGTATCCATTCAGCTAATCTGTGTCTTTTGGTTGGGGCATTCATTCCATTAACATTTAAGGTAATTATTGATATATATGTCCTTATTGCCATTTTATTAACTGTTTGGGGTTTTTTGCTCTTTTTTTTTCTTCCCTTATTCTCTTGTTGTCTCCTCTCACAAGATGGCTATCTTTAATGTTGTATTTGAGTTGATTTTTCTTATTTGTTTGTGTATCAATTGTAGATTTTTGGTTTGCGGTTATCCTGAAGTTTTGATGTAGGAGTCTATATATAACTGAGATTGTATTAAGATTTTGGTTTCTTAATTTCACGTGTGTCTCCAATGACCTGCATTTGTGCTCTCTTCTCATGATTTCTGATTTTGGTAGCATAACTGTGCATGGATAATTTAGTATCTTTATTGTATATATGTCTTTATTGGTGGGCCTTTTCATTTGTGATGTTTTTGTTTCTGGTTGTGGCCTTTTCTGACTAGAGAAATTCCTTTTGGATTTGTTGTAAAGCTGGTTTAGGGTTGCAGAAATCTCTTAGCTTTTGCTTCTCTCTAAAGGTTTTGATCTCTCCTCCAAATCTGAATGGGAGCCTTGCTGGATAAAGTAATCTTGGTTGGAAGTTTTCTCCTTTCATCACATTTAGTATATCATGCCACTCCCTTCTGGCCTGCAGGGTTTCAGCTGAAAAATCTGCTGATAACCTTATTGGGCCTTCCTTGTATGTCATTTGTTTCTTTTCCCTAGCTGCTTTCAATATTTTCTCTTTGTCTTTGATTTTGGTCATTTTGATTAATATGTGTCTTGGGGTGTTCCTCCTTGGGTTTATTTTATATGGTACTCGTTGAGCTTCCTGGATATGAGTGAGTGGTTCCTTTCCCATATTAGGAAATTTTTCGGGTATAATCTCCTCAAACACTTTTTCTGTCCCCTTCTCTCTCTCTTCTCCTTCTGGCACCCCTATAATAAGTATGTTGGTGCATTTAACCTTATCCCTTAGTTCTCTGAGACTCTGCTCATTTCCTTTCAATCTTTTATCTCTTTTGTCTTGTGTATTGGTGATTTCCACCAGTCCATCCTCCACCTCACTGATTCGTTCTTCTGCCTCCTGTATTTTACTGTTGGATGCTTCTAATGAATCTTTTATTTCAGTTATTGTATTTTGCATCTCTTCTTAATTTTTACATCTTGTATTTCTTTGCTCTGTGTTTCCTGTAAATTATCGATCTTTGCCTCCAGCCTATTTCCAATGCCTTGCATCATCTTCAGCATCAACAGTCTAAAGTCTCTTTCTGGGAGGCTGATAATCTCCTCATCACTGAGCTGTTTTTCTGGGCTTTTTTCTTTTTCCCTTTTCTAAGTCATAGTTTTCTGTCTTTTCATTTTTATAGTTTTTTTGGTGTGGTGAGCTTTTTGTAGACAATAGAGTTGTAGCCTGTCTTAGTTCTGGTGTTTGCCTCCCCTGTGGTTAAAGTTGGTATGGCTTCCTGATGGGAGGGAGTGATGCTTGCCCACTGGCAGGTGGGGTTGATTCCTCTCCCTCTCATGGGTGGAGATTGTTTCTGGATGAAATTAGAGGCTGCCTGTGTGCCTGAGGGGTCTTTAGGCAGCCTGTTTACTGATGGGTGTGGCTGAGATCCCACCTGGATTATTGTTTGGCCTGGGGCTTCTCAGTGCTGAGGGGAGGTACCAGATTTTCCCAGAAATGGCCACCTCCAGAGAAATGCAGGCTGATGAATGTTCCTGAGAGCTTCACCTCCAGTGCCATTCCCCCACAACAAGCCACAGTCACCCCTGTTTTCCCAGGAGAGCCTCCAAGAATTGTAGTCAGGTTCCACCCGGATTCCTATGCAGGCTGCTTTTCCCTGGGACCCAGTGCACGTGCAAGTCTGTGTGTGCCTTTCAAGAATGGGGTTTCTGTTTCCCCCAGTCCTGTGGAGCTCCTGCACACAAGCCCCACTGGCCTGCAACGACAGATTCTCTGGGGGCTCTTTCTTCCTGTGTCAGATCCCCAGGCGTGGGGCTTGGACATGGGGCTCAGAACTCTCGGTCCTGTAGCTGAGTCTCTGTGATACAGTTTCTTTCCAGTCTGTGGGGCTTCCCACCTGGGAGGTATGGGGTTGCTTCTATCGTGTAATCGCCCCTCCTACCTCTTGATGTGGTCTCTTCTTTGTCTTCTGGATTAGAGTATCTTTTCTGGAAGTTTACAGTCCATTTGGTTGGAGGTTGCTTGGCATTTGGTTGTAGTTTTGTTGTTTCTTGGGAGAGAAATTGAGCTCCAGTCCTTCTATTCTTCCATCTTAATCCAATCTCACCATCTGTTTGATAGTGTTTTAGTTTTGTGGAAAGGGTTTCCTCTCAGAATTATGGTATCCAGTACTGAGGTGGAGCCATGCAATTACATGGAAGGAAATAAATATTCATATCTCAATTCATTCTGATTCTTCTGTTTCCTCCCTCTGCCTCCAAATGACTGAATTCAGCCAGAAGCTGGAGGGCAAAGAGGCATATTGACACAATTCATATGAGACAGCCTGATCCCAAAACACGGCAGGGTGAAGAAGGGTGGAACTTGAATCTGGAGGGTCGATGAAAAATATGCAGTCTACATATCTAAAAGGGAATTTAAGTTTGCATCACACATACTGCTCCTTGCTAATGAAAATCTCTGTCCTAGCATTCCTGAGAACACAGGTAAACAGCTTTTCCCAGACTCCCTTCATGTTCCCATTTTACCTTGCCAAACTGAGCAAATAAAAATACGGAAGATGCAGTTTAATTTAAATTTGAAAAAAACAAGTAACATGTATCATATACAGAACTCAAACCACTCTGATTCTTTTGTTTTCTCCTTCTGCCTCTAAATGACTGAATTCAACCAAAGTATCATATATACTTACTTCAAATTATATATATAGTTTATATATACTTATATATAATATAGAAAATTATGTATTTTCTTTATTTATTGTCTTTTTAGGGTCACACCCACAGCATATGGAAGTTCCCAGGCTAGGGGTGGAATGGGAGCTGTAGCTCCTGACCTACACCAGAGCCAAAGCAAGGCGGGATCCGCATCTGTGACCCACACCACAACTTACAGTAAGACCGCATCCTTAACCCATTGAGCAAGGCCAGGGATTAAACCAGTATCCTCATGGATACTAGTCAGGTTCCTAAACACTGAGCCACAGTGGGAACTCCCAAAAATTACATATTGCAATATAAGTATGTTCCATGATATATTTGACACATACACAATTATACTAAAAAAAAAAGTGCCCTAAAAAGACAGAAAAAAATATTCATTGTTTACCTGAAATCTAAATATCAATACTCTCCTCTATTTTATATAACAATGCTAGATCAATAGAATGTGTTGTGGTTATATTAGACTGATTTCCTCATACGCAGTCTCTCTGTAAATAAGTGAATTGACGACACCAGTAATAATAATAACACTAGTAATAATTAATAACCTGCATTTGTAGACTTGCCTATGTGCATGGCCAATTTCAAGCTACCAACCTGAAATGAACAGAGTTGGAAGCGACATGTGCTATGAGCCTTCATGAACCTCTATAAGGCAGCTTCAAGACACTGCTGAATATATGTTACTTTTAATCCTCTCACTTGAAAAAATATCTCATACACAACCCTTCATTCTTATTTCCTCCTCTAGCTGGCATAAATGTAATTAAATCCTCAGCAAAATCTTGGGAACCATGAGGAGACGACAACAAACATCCACCAACTGAAACATGCCTTAGTGCTGTGTCATCTCTTAGAGGTGAGCTATGGGACACCCGGTTTGGAATGTATAATGTGAGTAGAAAGAAACTGGAATAGTGTGAAGCCACTGATATTTTGAGATCCATTAGAACAGATAGCATTTACATTATACTGTAAGCTAGTTTTGTCATATGGATTGAGATATAAGCAAACATATGTTTTGATAAGTTTTTAAGTAAAATATTTATCAAATATTTGCTAAATGAAAGCCTTGTACTATATACAGGGGAAACAAGAACATTTGCCTTAGAGAGTTTAGAAAGTTTAGAGTATAGAAGCTTGAAAACCATAATATGAACTACAAAAAAGCCTTAAGGAAGTAGAGTGTTTTAAAAGCATTTTGGAGAATCAAGAGGTAGGATAGTATTTTGTGTCTTCCTTCTCACTGTTGGTTATGCCTCGAGTGGTGTCCTTCCTACCCTGCCTGGCAAATTTCTGCTTATTATTCAAGGCCTAACTCAAACACTGTCTCTGTATTTTCTGAATATATTTTCCTGAATACTTTATATTTTGAGCAAACCTCACTTAAACTCTTTTGTAATTTTTTTCTTTCCATATTTACACTCTACCACTTAAGAGTTGTATTCATTTAGAACTAGACCCTCATATATTTATCTTTATTTTATTGTCGGTGCCCCCCAAAATGTTATGTACCTATATTTAACAATAGTTTATAGTGCCTTGCTTGTGTATGAAATAGTTTATTCCAGATTTCCAGTTATACAGTCACAGCTGTCTTCATAATTATTCTGAGGAAGCCAGATCTCCTTTAGAATTAAGATTCCATGTGGCTGGAGATGGTGTATCAGATTTTCTGAAATGTGTTTCCATGTTAGCTTTTTCTGTCAGTACTAGTCTAAGTGTGTAGATGAAGAAATAATCCATACAGTTATTGAATATATTCCTGTGGAAGCCATGCATTTCCCTCTGGGTTGTACTTAAGAATATGGATTGCTTCTTATTTTGATTCCTCCAAAGACCTAGCATAGTGCCTTCTAAATTTAAAATACCAAATAGGATTTCAAACAGCCTTTCCTCATATATTTGTACAATGCTATGCTAACATAACCAATGAGGTAAAGTTGCACAAGAACCCATGAGAATTGTCTAGTGACGCTAGTCATATTTTGCAGAGCCTGGCAGAATTTGCTTTTCTCCCACTCTGTATCAGTATCTTCCTCAAGTTTTTGATGGTACACAGCTTTGATTGCTGCTCTCTAGTCTGTTCCATCTGCTGCACTCTTATTTCCCAGCAGACAAGCCACTATACTGTGCCACTTTAATTTCTGCTTTAGTGTCCTTAAACTGCTTCTCCTACTTACCAGCCAGGCTTTAGCTCACCATAAAGCACCTGCTAGGGAATTCGGCTGCCACACATGTGGCCAACCTGGTGATTGTGAGATGCTTTCAGAAATAAGGTGCAAGTGCTTGTGGAATTGAGGTCAAAAACCACCTTCATTTCTGTTGGCAGTTAATTGATTTTTTTTTTTTTTTGAGTAGGACTGTGGATTATAGTACACTATTGTTCACAGAGTCGGGGTCAGAAATCAAATTTCTGACACTGAAATCTCTAGCTTCATTAAAAGGTCAAGCTAAGGCCATAAACTACCTGCACAGGTTTTGGGGGCCAGTCATGTGTTGATAGCAGGTGTTTATTCTGTCAAATTAGGGCAGAGTTACAATGTACACTATCACCTACTTCCAGTGCCAAGTTAATTCTACAGCTAATGAACTCTTCTTCCAGAGTTCTGCACGGATACTAGTCTTAACTAAAGTTACCCTATATTAATCTTTATGCTTGATTGAGCTTTATATATAATGCCACCATAGGCGGCTGAACATTTAACTGAAAAACAAATGTTGCTTCTTTTGATGGCATAGAGTGGACTTTTAACAAATGTGAATCAAGCATAAATATTCTAGCAAGATAAAATTGTGTATTTATCTCTTCTTATTTTTGGCCATTCCCGTAGCATGCACAATTACTTGAAAGGATCAAACCCAGGCCATATCTCTAAACAGAGCCACAGCAGTGACATGCTGGATCTTTAACCCACAAGTCACTAGAGAACACCTGTATTTGTCTTACATACGTATTTTTGCTTTAAAGAAAAACTCTTCATTATGACTTCTGATTCTCAAAAATAGTTGCTACTTCTCTGATATTTAATAACAATCTTTACATTAAATTAGTTATTTAAAATAAATATTCTTTTATAGAAATGTAAGCAGAATCTAGTTTCGCTCCTTTATTGCTAATCCACATATTTTCTGGAAGATATTAAAAAAAGGAAAATTTTCATCTGTAGTATACTCTACTCCTGAACATGAATCTAAATTACTCTTACATTTTTGGAGTCCCCGTCATGGCTCAGTGGTTAACAAGTCCAACTAGGAACTATGAGGTTGCAGATTCAATCCCTGGACTTGCACAGTGGGTTAAGGACCCGGCATTGCCATGAGCTGTGGTGTAGATTGCAGACATGGCTCAGATCCTGCATTGCTGTGGCTGTGGCATAGGCAAGCGGCTACAGCTCGAATTAGACCCCTAGCCTAGGAATTTCCATGTGCCGTGAGTGTGGCCCCAGGAAAAGACAAGTAAGCAAGCAGGAAGGAAGGAAGGAAAGAAGGAAGGAAGGAAGGAAGGAAGGAAGGAAGGAAGGAAAGGAAAGGAAAGGAAAGGAAAGGAAAGGAAAGAGGAAGGAAGGAAGGAAGGAAGGAAGGAAGGAAGGAAAGAAAGAAAGAAAGAAAGAAAGAAAGAAAGAAAGAAAGAAAGAAAGAAAAAAAATTATTCTTAGATTTTTCACAGCTCAGGGCTTTTCTCAATTATATAAAAATCCTGAGGAAATTTGGATTAAGATGGTGGACTAGAAGGACTGGAGCTCAACTTCTCTCCCAAGAAACAACAAAACTACAACAAAATGCCAAGCAACCTTTAACCAAATGGACTGTAAACTTCCAAAAAAGATACACTACTCCAGAAGCCAAAGAAGAGACCGCATCAAGAGGTAGGACGGGCGATTACACGATAGAAGCAACCCAATAGCTCCTGGGTGGGAAAACCCACAGACTGGACAGTAACTGTATCAAAGAGACTCAGCTACAGGACTGAGAGTTATGAGCCCCATGTCAAATCCCCATGCCTGGGGATCTGGCACAGAGAGAAAGAGCCCCTGGAGTACCTGTCATTGAAGGCCAGTGAGGCTTGTGTGCAGGAGCTCCACAGGAATGGGGGGAAACAGAAACCCCATTCTTGAAAGGCACACACATATTTTTCATGTTCACTGGATTCTAGGGCAAAGCAAAAAGTCCCCATAGGAATCTGGGTGGAACCTGAGTGCAATTCTTGGAGGACCTCCTAGGAAAACAGGGATGACTGTGGCTTTTTGTGGGGGAAGGGCATTGGAGGTGAAGCTCTCAGGAATATTCATTAGCCTGCATTTCTCTGGAGGTGGCCATTTCTGGGAAAATCTTGTCCCTCCCCTCAGCACCGAGAAGCACCAGGTCAAATAAAAATCCAGGTGGGATCACAGCCCCACCTATCAGTAAACAGGCTGCCTAAAGACCCCTCAGGCACACGACAAGCCTCTAATCTCATCCAGAGACAAAGCCACACCCATGAGAGGGAGAGGAATCAACCCCACCTACCAGTGGACAGGCATCACTCCCTCCCATTGAGAAAGCTACAGCAAGACCCCTGCATACGAAATTTATGCACAGGGGAGGCAAACACCAGAATTAAGGGAGGCCACACCTCTATTGTCTACAAAAAAGGTCACCACACCAAAAACATATAAAAATGAAAAGACAGAAAACTATAACTCAGATAAGGGAGAAAGAGAAAAGCCCAGAAAAACTGCTCAGTGATGAGATTATCAGCCCCCAGAAAGAGACTTTAGACTGTTGATGCTGAAGATGATGCAAGGTATTGGAAAAAAAAAACTGGGGACAAAGATTGATAATTTACAGGAAACACTGAACAAAGAAATACAAGATGTAAAAATTAAACAAGAAGAAAGGCAAAATACAATAATTGAAATAAAAAAAATCCTTAGAAGCAGCCAACAGTAGAATATAGGAGGCAGAAGAACAAATCAGTGAGGCGGAGGACAGATTGGTGGAAATCACTAATGCACAAGAGAAAAGAGGTAAAAAATTCAAAGGAAATGAGCAGAGTCTCAGAGAACTCTGGGATAATGTTAAATGCACCAACATCTGGATTATAGGGGTTGAAGAGGGAGAAAAGTGAGAGAGAAGTGGAGAGAAAAAATATTCGAAGAGATAATATCTGAAATCTTCCCTAAAATGGGTAAGAAACCATTCAGTCAAATCCAGGAGGAACGAGTACCATATAATAAACACCAGGAGAAATACCCTGAGACACATATTAATCAAAATGACCAAAATTAAAGACAAAGAGAAAATAATTACTTTACCCAGCAAGGCTCTCATTCAGATTTGAAGGAGAGGTCAAAACATTTACAGAGAAGTAAAAGCTAAGAGATTTCTGAAACACTAAACCAGCTTTTTAACAAATCTTAAAGGAACTTCTCTAGGCAGAAAAGGCCACAACCAGAAACAGAAACACCACACATGACAAGGCTCACCAGTAAAGGCATACATACAATAAAGATACTAAATCATCCATGCGCAATTATGCTACCAAAATCAGAACTCATGAGAAGAGAGCACAAATGCAGGTCATTGGAGACGCACGTGCAATTAAAAAACCAACAACTTAATACAATCTCATTTATATATAGACTCCTATATCAAAACTTCACGGAAACTGCAAACCAAAAATCTACAATTGATACACAAATGAGAAAAATCAACTCAAATACAACATTAAAGATAGCCATCTTGTGAGAGGAGACAACAAACAGAATAAGGGAAGAAAAAAAGAGCAACAAAAACCCCAAACAGTTAACACAATGGCAATAAGAACATATATATCAATAATTACCTTAAATGTTAATACTGAATGCCCCAACCAAAAGACATAGACTACCCGAATGGATACAAAAACAAGACCAATATATATGCTATCTTCAAGAGACCCACTTCACTTCTAGAGACACATACAAACTGAAAGAGGATGGAAGAAAATATTCCATGCAAACGGGCATCAAAAGAAAGCCAGGGTAGCAATACTCCTATCACACAAAATAGACTTTAAAATGAAGAACATTTTAAGAGACAAGGAAGGGCACTACATAATGATCAAAGGATCAGTCCAAGAAGATATAACAACTTTAAATATCTATTCACCCAACATAGGATCACCGCAATATATAAGGCAACTGCTAACAATCTTAAAAGGAGAAATCAACAATAACACAATCATACTGGGGGACTTTAACACCCCACTTGCAGCAATGGACAGGTCATCCAGGCAGAAAATCAATAAGGAAACACAGGCCCTGAATGAAGCATTAGATCAGATGGACTTGATATTTATAGGACATTCCATCCAAAAGCAACAGAATACACATTCTTCTGAAGTGTGCGTGGAACGTTCTCTAAGATTGATCACATGCTGGGCTACAAATCAAGCCTCAGGAACTTTAAGAAAATTGAAATCATATCAAGCAACTTTTCTGACCATAGTGCTATATGACTGGAAATCAAGAACAAGAAAAAAATGGCAAAAAACACGAACATGTTGAGACTTAACAGCAGGCTACTAAACAACCAATGGATCACTGAAGAAATCAGAGAGGAACTTAAAAAAACCTAGAAGCAAATGACAACAAAGATATGGCACTCCAAAACCTCTGGGATGCAGCAAAAGCAGTTCAAAGAGGAAAGTTTATAGCAATACAAGCCTACCTCGAGAATCAAGAAAACGCTCAAATAGATAACCTAACTTTGCGTCTAAAGCAGCTAGAGAGGGAAGAACTGACAAGACCTAAAGTTAGTAGAAGAAAAGAAATAAAGATTAAACCAGAAATCAATGAAATAGAAACGAAGAAAACCATAGAAAAGATCAATGAAACTAAAAGCTGGTTCTTTGAAAAGATCAACAAAATTGATGATAACCAGACTTATCAAGAAAAAACACAGAGGACACAAATCAATGAAATTAGAAATGGAAAAAGAGAAGTAACAACAGACATCACAGAAATACAGAGGATCATAAGAGACTACTATATGCAAATATATGGCAATAAAATGGAAAACCTAGAAGAAATGGACAAATTCTCAGAAAATTACAATCTCCCAAGACTAAACCAAGATGAAATAGAAAATATGAATAGACCAATCACAAGTTCTTAAATTGAAACTGTGATTAAAAAACTTCCAACAAACAAAAGTCCAGGACCAGAAGGTTTCACAGGTAAATTCTATCAAACATTTAGAGAAGAGCTAATGCCTATCCTTCTGAAACTCTTCCAAAAATTGCAGAAGAAGGGACACTCCCAAACTCATTCTATGAGGCAACCATCACCCTGATACCAAAACCAGACAAAGATATCACAAAAAAAGAAAATTACAGGCCAAACTCACTGATGAACATAGATGCAAAAATTCTCAACAAAATACCAGCCAACCGAATCCAACAATACATTAAAAGGATTGTACATCATGATCAAGTAGGATTTATCCCAGGAATGCAAGGATTCTTCAATATCCGCAAATCAATCATGTGATACACCATGTTAACAAACTGAAGAATGAAAACCATATGATCCTCTCCATAGATGCAGAAAAAGCCTTTGAAAAAATGCAACACCCATTTCTGCTAAAAACCCTTCAGAAAGTGGGCATAGGGGGAATCTACCTCAACATAATCAAAGCCATCTATGACAAACCCAGAGCTCACATCATCCTCAATGGTGAAAAGCTCAAAGAATTCCTGCTGAGATCAGGAACAAAACAGGGATGCCCACTGTCGCCACTAGTATGCAACATATTTCTGGAGGTCCTAGCCACAGCAATCAGAGAAGAAAAACAAATAAAAGGAATCCAAATTGGAAAGGAAGAAATAAAACTATCACTTTTTGCAGATGACATGATACTATAACTAGAGAATCCTAAAGACTCTACCAGAAAACTGTTAGAGGTCATTCATGAATCTGGCAAAGTTGCAGATTACAAAACTAATACACAGAAATCAACTGCATTTCTATATACTATCAATGAAAGTTCAGAAAGAGAAATTAGGGAAGCAATCCCATTTACTGATCACATCAAAAAAGTATCAAATACTTAGGAATAAACCTGCCCAAAGAGACAAAAGACCTGCACTTTGAAAATTATACGGTGCTGATGAAAGAAATTAAGGATGACATGAACAGATGGAAAGACATAGCATGCCCTTGGGTTGGAAGAGTCAATATTATCAAAATGACTATACTACCCAAGGCAATCTACAGATTCAATGCAATCCCTATCAAATTACAAAGGACCTTTTTCACAGAACTAGAACAAAATATTTTAAAAGTTTGTTTGGAAACACAACTCAGAATAGCCAAAGACATCATGGAAAAGAAAAATGGAGCTGGAGAAATCAGGCTCCCGGTCTTCAGACTCTACTAAAAAGCTACAGTCATCAAAACCATATGGTACTGGAACAAAGACAGAGATCTAGATCAGGGGAACAGGATAGAAAGCCCAGAATTAAATCCATGCATCTATAATCAACTAATCTATGACAAAGGAGGCAAGAATATACATTGGAGAAAAGACAACCTCTTCAGTAAGTGGTGCTAGGAAAAGTGGACGGCTACATGTAAAAAAATGAAACTAGAACACTTCCTAACACCATGCACAAAAATAACCTCAAAATGGATTAAAGATCTAGATATAAGACCTGATACTATAATACTCTTAGAGGAAAACATAGGCCAAGCACTCTCTGACATAAATGATAGCAGCATCTTAGATCTATGTGTCAGAGTAAGGACAATAAAAAGAGAAATAAACAAATGAGACTTAATTAAACTTCAAAGTTTCTGCACAGCAAAGGAAACCCTAAACAAAATGAAAAGACAACCCACAGAATGGGAGAAAATATTTGCAAATAAATTGACTGATAACGGATTAATCTCCAAAATTTACAAACACTTCCTTCAGCTCAACATCAAAAAAACAAACAACCCCATCAAAAACTGGGCAGAGGATCTAGGCAGACAGTTCTCCAAAGAAGACATGCAGATGGCAAACAAACACATGAAAAGATGTTCAGCATCAGTCCTCATTAGAGAAATGCAAATCAAAACCACCTTACACCAGCTGGAATGGCCATCATCAAAAAGTCTACAAACAATAAGTGCTTGAGAGGGTGTGGAGATAAAGGATCCCTAATACACTGTTGGTGGGAATGCAAACTGGCGCAACCACTGTGGAAAACAGTATGGAGATTCCTCAGTAAACTCAAAATAGAATTACCATTTGATCCAGCAATCCCACTCCTGGGCATCTATCCAGAAGAAACCATGACACATGTACTCCAGTGTTCATTGCAGCACTCTAAGCAAGAGCCAGGTCATGGAAACAACCTAAATGCCCACTGACAGAGGAGTGGATAGGGAAGATGTGGTACATACACACAATGCAATATTACTCAGCCATTAAATGGAACGAAATATCAGCATTTATAGTAACATGGATGGACCTAGAAATCATCTTGCAAAGTGGAAACCAGTCTGACAATTAGACAGCAATACCCGATGCTACAATGAACGTCTTTACAGAACAATGACTCACAGACTTTGGAAAACCTTGGTTTCTCAAATAAGACAATCTGGCGGGTGGGCGGATGCACTGAAGGTTTGGGACGTAAATGCTATCAAATTGACTTGTGATGAGTTTTGTACACTTATAATTGAAATAAAATTCATTAAATAATGAAAAAAATAAACGATATGTTTCAAAAAGAAAAGAAATCCTACTAAAACAGGAGCTGATTCTGTAATTATGATAAAAATAGACACATTACACCTGGGGTTTTTTTCCTTTATTTTGTGTTTGTTTTTCTCTTATTAAAAAAGATCTGTAATTGTTTCTGTACCTCGTTTAATGCATCAGTTAGATAAAAAAATAAATAAATAAAACAAATTCCAAGAGTTTAGTGATACTCTTGCAGGCCTGGGGTGTAGGTCAGATCCCACGTTGCTATGGCTGTGGCATAGGCCAGTGGCTACAACTGTTATTAAACTCTTTGACTGGGAACTTCCTTATGCCATGGGTGCAGCCCTAAAAAGACAAAAGACAAAAAAAAATCTAGTTAAAAGATCTCAGGATCTTCTTATAGAATAGATTAAGCCTACCACAGACACAACGCTTTGTCTTGTTTACTACCATATCCACTATGTGCCTGTCACATAGGAGATGCTTATGTGTTACTTCTGGAACAGATTAATCTTTGTTTTGTATGAAAACAAAAATGTAAATTACTTATTTACATTTCGTTAAGAACCCTCATCCCTCAGTGAAACACACACACCTGCATACATAGCGAAAGACTGGTTTCAGATTTCAACTGTGACATTTCTTAACTATGTGTCCTTGGGAAAATCATTACCTTCTCTGTGCCTCAGTTTCCTCATCTATTAAATCAGAATGATAGTAATTCTTACTTATATATATGTTGCTGTGAAATATAAATTATTCATTGTCCACAAAAAATAAATAGCCCTAGGACATTTAATTTCTATATAATTGTTTGCTATTATTATAGTTGAGAGATTTGAATGAGTGAAAATATGACTCGCTCAGCCAGTTTGGGAAATTTGAGTATTTACGGTAGAGTTGAACAGAGAATTTTAGGATAGCAAATGAATGATGTGGAGACATTTAGAATATCATTAGGCTGGGGGAAGTGGATGTTAAAGTGAAGCAAGTGGCAGTAGAACCTCCACTCAAATGTATTTCCTATCATAATGTTTCTTGAGTAGTTAAGTCTGGGACCTCTTTAGAGACACTTCTGCTCTGTTAGAAATATAGCTGCTAAATCGATAGACCAGACCACTAGTGTCTACAAAAGAATGATAATTATCACTTTTACACACATTATTACAATTATATAATGCATGTGAAAGCTTTTAATAAATGGCAAAAAGCTATACAAATGATATTAGTACCAAAAAGCCTGAATTGGTGGGCGCCGCTGGTAATTTCTTTTATATTTTATGGACTTTTCTCAGGTTTCTTTTGTCTCTATAATCGTGTAGTTAAAGCTCTCATTTTCCCCTCAGCTTTCTATCTACCCTGATAGAAAGATCTCTCTTGTTTCTGATCTCTTTCTTTCTGTCTAGTCCCTTATTGCTCTCTGTCTCCCAGACATCACTACTTAAATGTCTTCCTATCACATCAGATTCACGACGCCTAAGACAGAATGTCTGATCTTTCCCTTAAGCCATTTCTTTTGCTTTTTCCTCTCTGTGAAGATCTAACATTTTATCAGTATTTAAACACAGTCTTGAAATACTATTCCTAAACATAAAACAATGTATGTATAGATGATTTCAACCATATCACAAAGCTCTATAATAATTTTATTATTCTTCATGCCTGAACCTTACAAATTTTAACAGTATTACTTGTGCACATCAATCAAAAATTAAAAGGTAAGGGTAGTTTTATCTTTTTCCAACAATAATGGATAATAGTTACACTACTCTTTGAAATATTTTACCTGAAGAATTTTACCTTTATAATAATTGGATAAAATTTGATACACTTTTTGTAAGGTTGGAAAAACTAAACTTTAAACATGCATAAAAAAAGCAATTGAAATCATTGAAACTAGGGGGAGAAAATTGAGGCTTGAAAGTTTATTATACCGAAATTATTAAGAGACTCTTTGGAAAAGAAAGGGAACTAAGAATAAAGATTAAGTCCAATATACCACTGCTCTATATTAAACCAAAATTTTTTGGTCTTATGGGTCATATTTAAAATTTAAAAGCACTATTCTACTTCTATAATATCCCAAGGAAAGTATATTGTGTTGCCAAATTTTGTCAACCTTATTGTTCACTTTGAACAACAGTATTATTTACATTTTACATGCAAGCACTATAGCAATAAAAAAGGAATAATTTCAGCTTCCAAGTTGTAAACAAATCAAAATTTAGAGAAAGCCATGTCTAAAATCTTGTTTATCTTAGTATTCAACAATAATTTGTGCTTATTTAAAATAAAATACTCAAAAAAAAACAAAAAATACTCTTTACCAATATGTTTTACTTGTTATTAAGGATATACAAATTCATAACATATGGTATCTGTAATATATGATATTAATAAAATAAAATTATGAAATAATAATAAAAGCAATATAGATGAAAAGCTCTGTTTCTCTTGATGGGAGCATTAAATATTTCACAGATGACTGATACTTGAACTAAAGTTTAAAAGGTGAGTGGTTTTTTCCTTTACAAGTAAGGAAGAAAGAGCTACCTGAGCTAAAGTTGCAGTTTGGCAAACTGCATTAAATAATTAAGTTGTGACTTCATGCAATTCAATTTAGCTGTACTCTAGGGGAAAAACAATGATATAGTAAGAAATAAAGCTATAGATGCAAGGTGGGTCAAATTTAGAAAAGCTTTATCTTCTTCTTAAATATTTCTGGAGATTGCATAATTAATAAACATATTAGTGAGTGGGATCAAGATGGTGGAGGGTAAGTCATGGTGCTCACCTTCTCCCACAAACACATCAAAAAAAATGCATCTACATTTAGAATGATTTGTACAGAACATTTACTGAATGCTGGCAGAATACATTAAACCTCCAAAAAAGGCAACGAACCATCCATATAACTGGGTAGAATAAAATGAAAAAAAGAGAGAGAGAGAGAGAAGAGAAAAAAAAGAAAAAAAGAAACAGACAGGACCAGCACTCCTGAGAAGGAGCAGTGGAAGAGGAAAGGAATTCACACTTTGGGAGGCACCTAACTGACAAGGAGATCAGCTAAAATGGAGAGGGATACTCAAAGCCTCAGTGCAAAGCACAGCAGCCAGACTGAGGAAGGCAAAGAAGAGAGAGAGCTAAGCAGACCATTGCTACCACTGCCCATGGACACCACAGTCTGAGATGCTTGGGCAGGGGTTGAGTGCTGAAACTCAGGCTCTGGAGGTCCAGTTCCAGGGGGAGGATTAGGGTAAGCAGTGGAGACAGCCTAATGGGCTCTGGACATTTGCACCACAGGCTGGGGAGCAGAGCACCATGTTCAAAGGAGTACAGGAGGAAGCCTGGGCCAGCAGCGGAAGTAAGGAACCATTGGTGGGGAGGGATAGAGAAGAAGGGGTGGGACTGCCATACAAATATCTTTCTCTGCACACACTTGGGCTCTTGGTAAGTGTGGTACCACTTGCGTATGCTATGGGTGACAGGGGCAAACCACCACAGCCATCTCAGAATCCAGAGGTGGGCATTACTCACCAGGACTAGGGGTCCATGAACAGGTATCACATGCAGCCTCAGTAACCTCAGGTGTCATTACAGAGGAGGGCACTGCAACTGAGTGTGACCCATTGTTGCTCTCACTCTACTGGGAACACAAAGGAGCCAAAGGCTCTGGGTGTTGCCTACCATGGTCTGAGTGTCCAGCCACTTCTCAGGGCCCTGCAACCAGGAGCATCCTGCACCACCTCCCCATGGGTCCTCAACACTCTCAAGGGCCCAGCTACCAGCCACTAGCTGTTAGCCATGCCCATTGCCTTCAACTCCCTGGAAGCACACACAGGCCCTACACTAGTATACCCCCTACAGGGGACAACAGCTCCAAACACACAGGAAAGAGACATCAAGCATCCAAATGAAATGCAGCCCCTATGCCAAAAGGAAAAAAAAAAAATCTCTTACAAACTACTCAGGGGTGCTCTTGCATATAAATGGCCCTCCAAGACTACAGTAATTGTTTTCTGTAACTCACAGAATAAGAAAACTATAAGCAGAATGAAGATGCTCAGGAACCATTCCCAGTTAAAAGGACAGGAGAATTCCCCTGAAGGAGCAAACAATGAAACAGACTTCTGCAATCTAAGAGACACAGAATTCAAAAAGGGTATAATGAAAATGCTGAAGGAAATAAGAGCAGATATGAAGGAATTAAGAGCACATATGAACAGTAATGCAGATTACTTTAGAAAGGAAGTAGAAAATATAAGGAGGATTCAAGAAAAATTAGAAAATTCATTTGTAGAGTTGCAATCTGAATTAAAGGCATTGAAGAGCAGAATAAATAATGCATAGGAATGAATAAGTGACTTGGAAGATAGAATAATGGAAATCACACAAGCAAGACAGTGCATATAAATTGAAAGTGAGGGGTATACCCATACAAACCAATGGAACATAACAGAGAACACAGAAATAAACCCAGACAACTATGGTCAATTAATTTTTGACAAAGAGGATAAGAATATAAAACAAGAAAAAAAGTCTTTTCAGCAAGTGAGGAAACCTGGACAACTGCATGTAAATCAATGAAACTAGAACACACCCTCACCACCATGCACAAAAATAAACTCAAAATGGCTTAAATGCTTAAACATAGACAAGACACCATAAAACTTCTAGAAGGGAACATATGCAATTGTTGTCTTAAGTCAGTCTCCCCAGGCAATAAAAATAAAAACAAAAATCAACCAGTGGGACCTAATCAAACTTACAAGCTTTTGCTGAGCAAAGGAAATCATTAAAAACAAACAAACAAAGACAACCTACAGAATGGGAGAAAATAGTTGGAAAAGATGCCACAGATTCTTTATAAGCTTAACAGCTCCATATAGTCAGGGCTGGTGCCATCTTGAGCTCAGCCCATTCCCCTTTGATGCCTTAATAAATCCCTCTTGCTTTACTAACTTGGCCTTATGCATTCCTCCCTTGGCAAACCTAACACTCTACAATTAGAATATGACAAAAGTGATCTGCTAGCAGTTTGTGACCCCAGGACATCAGATGCTGGGAACTGCCACTAGCTCTGCAGCTTTGAACAATGCCACATGGTTCAGATTTCTGTTACTGTGTTTTGGATCCCAGTCACAATCCAGGTGTCCACATGGAGAGAGCCTTGTGGAAAGGAATGCACAAAGACAGCACATACTTGCTGAATCTATGCTAACCCTTCTTTGAAGTGTCTGATTCCTGATCTCCACCCTGAACACCTTTCAGAGAATGTTGAAGTCCAGGTGCTTCAGTAGCTGGCTCATGATTTAATCATTGTTGAGGTAGGTGGTAAGTGCCAATTTTTAATTGTTAAGATCTTTTTTAGAAAACTGAATTTAGAATATGAAGACATGCAATGCTAGACTGTCATTTCTGTGAAATCCTTCCATGGGCTAGTAGGAAGCTTAATGCCTAAAGTTATTCACTGTATTTCTGTAGGAAATCTCTAACACAATTGTTAAATTAGCATAGCAGATATCATCTCTTGCTCTACCATAATATATCATAGTAAGTGTTCAATAAGTATTTTTTATTACACTCATTAAATAGAGAATTTGGAAAATAAGACCATGATCACTAAGCCTATATATCCATATGTATGTGTGTATGTGTATACATGAGTGTATATGTTTGTGTGTGTACATACAGATATGTATGTATATATACTATATGTCAATATGATATATATCTAAATTTTAATTATATCCTATAAAAATGTGTTTTTAAATAAAGAGGAATAAAGAATCAACAACTAGGAGATTGGACTAAATGGTGGAATAGACGGACTGGAGCTCAACTTCTCTCCCAAGAAACAACAAAACTACAGGCAAAGGCCAAGCAACCTTCACCAAATGGACTGTAAACTTCCAAAAAAGATATTATACTCCAGAAGACAAAGAGGAGACCACATCAAGAGGTAGGAGGGGTGATTATGTGATAGAAGCAACCCCATAGTTCCCGGATGGGAAGCCCCACAGACTGGAAAGTAACTATCACAGAGACTCAGCTACAGGACTGAGAGTTATGAGCTCCACGTAAAATCCCGCCTGGGGACCTGGCAGAGGGAGAAAGAGCCCCCGGAGAATCTGGCAATGAAGGCCAGCGGGGCTTGTGTGCAGGAGCTCCACAGGACTGGGGGAAACAAAGACCCCATTCTTGAAAGGCACACACAGACTTGCACGTGCACTGGGTCCCAGGGCAAAGCAAAGTCTCCATAGGAACCTGGGTGGAACCCGACTACAATTCTTAGAGGATCTCCTGGGAAAACAGGGGTGAATGTGGCTTGTTGTGGGGGGAGGGCATTGGAGGTGAAGCTCTTCGGAATATTCACCAGCGTGCATTTCTCTGGAGGTGGCCATTTCTGGGAAAATCTGGTCCCTCCTATCAGTCCTGAGAAGCCCCAGGCCAAACAATAATCAAGGTGGGATCACAGCCCCACCCATCAGTAAACAGGTTGTCTAAAGACCCCTCAGGCACACAGCCAGCATCTAATGTCATCCAGAGGCAAAGACCCACCCACCAGAGGGCTAGGAAACAAACCCACCTATCAGTGGGCAGGCATCACTCCCTCCAATCGGGAAGCCTACAGCAAGCACCCTCATACCAAATTTAGCCACAGGGGAGGCAAACACCAGAACTAAGAGATGCTACAACTCTATTGTCTACAAAAACAGCATGACACCAAAAACCTATAAAAAGGAAAAGACAGAAAATTATAACTCAGATAAGGGAGAAAGAGAAAAGCCCAGAAAAACAGCTCAGTGATGAGATTATCAGCCTCCCAGAAAGAGACTTTAGACTCTTGATGCTGAAGATGATGCAAGGCTTTGGAAATAAACTGGAGGCAAAGATTGATAATTTACAGGAAACACTGAACAAAGAAATACAAGATGGAAAAATTAAAAAAATAGATGCAAAATACAGTAACTGAAAGAAAAAATTAATTAGAAGCAGCAAACAGTAGAATACAGGAGGCAGAAAAACGGATCACTGAGGCGGAGGATGGATTGGTGGAAATCACCAATGCACAAGAAAAAGATAAAAGATTGAAAGGAAATGAGCAGAGTCTCAGAGAACTCTGGGATAAGGTTAAACACACCTACATCTGTATTATAGGTGTGCCAGAGGTAGAAGACAGAGAGAGAAGGGGACAGAAAAAACACTCAAAGAGGTAGTAGCTGAAAACTTCCCTGATATGGGAAAGGAACCACTCACTCAAATCTAGGAAGCTCAACGAGTACCATATAAAATAAACCCAAAGAGGAACACCCCAAGACACATATTAATCAAAATGACCAAAATCAAAGACAAAGAGAAAATACTGAAAGCAGCTAGGGAAAAGAAACAAATGATATACAAGGGGACCCCGATAAGGTTATCAGCAGATTTTTCAGCTGAAACTCTGCAGGTCACATGGGAGTGGCATGATATACATAATGTGAGGAAAGGGAAAAACTTCCAACCAAGATTACTTTATCCAGCAAGGCTCTCATTCAGATTTAAAGGAGAGATCAAAACCTTTACAGAGAAGCAAAAGCTAAGAGAGTTCTCCAACACTAAACCAGCTTTAAAACAAATCCTAAAGAAACTTCTCTATGCAGAAAAGAAAGGCCACAACCAGAAACAAAAACACTACAAATGACAAGGCTCACCAGTAAAGGTACATATACAATAAAGATACTAAATCATCCATGCATAATTATGCTACCAAAATCAGAAATCATGAGAAGAGGGCACAAATGCAGGTCACTCGAGAAGCACGTGTTATTAAGAGACCAACAACTTAAAACAAACTCATTTATATATAGACTCCTATATCAAAACTTCAGAGAAACTGCAAACCAAAAATCTACAATTGATACACAAACAAATAAGAAAAATCAACTCAAGTACAACATCAAAGATAGCCATCTTGTGAGAGGAGACAACAAGAGAATAAGGGAAGAAAAAAAGAGCAACAAAAACCCCAAACAGTTAATACAATGGCAATAAGAACATATATATCAATAATTACCTTAAATGTTAATGGACTGAATG
>PVHT020000034.1:19727703-19751488 GCA_004024745.2 Catagonus wagneri | reverse complement strand
AAACCAAAAATCTACAATTGATACACAAACAAATAAGAAAAATCAACTCAAGTACAACATCAAAGATAGCCATCTTGTGAGAGGAGACAACAAGAGAATAAGGGAAGAAAAAAAGAGCAACAAAAACCCCAAACAGTTAATACAATGGCAATAAGAACATATATATCAATAATTACCTTAAATGTTAATGGACTGAATGCCACAACCAAAAGACATAGACTAGCCAAACAGACACAAAAACAAGACCCATATATATGCTGTCTTCAAGAGACCCACTTCACTTATAGAGACACACACAAACTGAAAGTGAGAGGATGGAAGAAAATATTCCATGCAAACGGGCTTCAAAAGAAAGCCAGAGTAGCAATACTCCTATAACACAAAATAGATTTTAAAATGAAGAACATTTTAAGAGACAAGGAAGGGCACTACATAACGATCGAAGGATCAATCCAAGAAGACGATATAACAATTTTAAATATCTATGCACCCAACATAGGATCACCTCAATATATAAGGCAACTGCTAACAACCTTAGAAGGAGAAATCAACAATAACACAATCATAGTGGGGGAATTTAAAACAACAAATACACGACACCCCAAAACCTCTGGGATGCAGCAAAAGCAGAGGAAAGGAAAGTTTATAGCAATTCAAGCCTACCTCAGGAAACACGAAGAAGCTCAAATAAACACCCTAACTTTACATCTAAAGCAGCTAGAGAGGGAAGAACTGACAAGACCTAAAGTTAGTAGAAGAAAAGAAATCATAAAGATCAGAGCTGAAATCAATGAAATAGAAATGAAGAAAACCATAGAAAAGATCAATGAAACTAAAATCTGGTTCTTTGAAAAGCTCAACAAAATTGATAAACTCTAAGGCAAATTTATCAAGAAAAAAAGAAAGAGGACACAAATCAATAATTAGAAATGAAAAAGAAGTAACAACAGACATCACAGAAATACAAAGAATCATAAGAGACTACTATATGCAACTCTATGGCAATAAAATGGAAAACCTAGAATAAATGGACAAATTCTTAGAAAAGTACAATCTCCCAAGACTAAACCAAGATGAAATAGAAAATAGGAATAGACCAATCACAAGTTCTGAAATTGAAACTGTGATTAAAAAACTTCCAACAAACAAAAGTCCAGGACCAGATGGTTTCACAGGTAAATTCTATCAAACATTTAGGGAAGAGATAATTCCTATCCTTCTGAAACTCTTCCAAAAAATTGCAGAGGAAGGGACACTCCCAAACTCATTCTATGAGGCAAATCACCCTGATAACAAAACCAGACAAAGATATCACACACAAAAAAAAGAAAATTAGAGGCCAAACTCACTGATGAACATAGACGCAAAAATTCTCAGCAAAATACTAGCCAACCGAATCCAACAACACATTAAAAGGATTGTACATCATGACCAAGTGGGATTTATCCCAGGGATGCAAGGATTCCTCAATATCCGCAAATCAGTCAGTGTAATACACCACATTAACAAACTGAAGAATGAAAACCATATGATGCTCTGCAAAGATGAAGAAAAAGCCTGTGACAAAATCCAATGTCCATTTCTGATAAAAACCCTTCAGAAAGTGGGCATAGGGAGAACCTACCTCAACATAATCATGGCCATCTATGACAAACCCAGAGCTCAAATCATTCTCAATGGTGAAAAGCTGAAAGAATTCCCGCTGAGATCAGGAACAAGACAGGGATGTCCACTCTTGCCACTACTATTCAACATAGTTCTGGAAGTCCTAGCTACAGCAATCAGAGAAGAAAAAGAAATAAAAGGAATCCAAATTGGAAAGAAAGAAGTAAAGCTATGACTTTTTGCAGATGACATAATACTATACCTAGAGAAAGCTAAAGACTACCAGGAAACCGTTAGACGTCATCCATGAATTTGGTAAAGTTGCAGGATACAAAATTAATACACAGAAATCAACTGCATTTCTATATACTAACAATGAAAGATCAGAAAGAGAAATTAGGGAAGCAATCCCATTTATGATCACATCAAAAAGTATCAAATACTTAGGAATAAACCTGCCTAAAGAGACAAAAGACCTGTACTCTGAAAATTATAAGGTGCTGATGAAAGAAATGAAGGATGACATGAACAGGTGGAAAGACATACCATGCTCTTGGATTGGAAGAGTCAATATTATCAAAATGACTATACTACCCAAGGCAATCTACACATTCAGTGCAATCACTATCAAATTACAAGGGACCTTTTTCACAGAACTAGAACAAAATATTTAAAAGTTTGTGTGGAAACACAAAAAAAAACAGAATAGCCAAAGACATCCTGAAAAAGAAAAATGGACCTGCAGGAATCAGGCTCCCTGAGTTCAGACTATACTACAAAGCTACAGTCATCAAAACCATATGGTATTGGAACAAAGACAGAAATATAGATCAGTGGAACAGGAAAGAGAGCCCAGAATTAAATCCACACATCTATAGTCAACTAATCTATGACAGAGGAGGCAAGAATATACATTGTACAAAAGACAGCCTCTTCAAGAAGTGGTACTCAGAAAACTGGACAGCCACGTGTAAAAAAATGAAACTAGCACACTTCCTAACACCATGCACAAAAATAAACACAAAATGGATTAAAGATGTAGATATAAGATCAGACACTATAAAACTCTTAGAGGAAAACATAGGCCAAACACTCTCTGACATAAATGACAGCAACATCTTCTCAGATCCATGTGTCAGAGTAAGGATAATAAAAAGAGAAATAAACAAATGGGATTTAATTAAACTTCAAAGTTTCTGCACAGCAAAGGAAACCCTAAACAAAACAAAACGACAGCCCTCAGAATGGGAGAAAAATATTTGCAAATGAATCGACTGACAAGGGATTAATCTCTAAAATTTACAAACAGCTCCTACATCTCAATACCAAAGAAACAAACAACCCCATCAAAAAATGGGCAGGATCTAGGCAGATAATTCTCCAAAGAAGACATGCAGATGGCAAATAAACACATGAAAAGATGTTCAACATAGCTACTCATTAGAGAAATGCAAATCAAAACCACTATGAGGTAACACCTTACACAGGCCAGAATGGACATCATCAAAAAGTCTACAAATAATAAGTGCTGGGGAGGGTGTGGAGAAAAATGATCCCTATAACACTGCTGGTGGGAATGCAAATTGGTGCAACCACTGTGGAAAACAGTATGGAGATTCCTCAGAAAACTCAAAATAGGAGTTCCTGTCGTGGCTCAGTGGTTAACAAATCTGAATAAGAACTGTGAGGTTGGGGGTTCGATCCCTGGCCTTGCTCTGTGGGTTAAGGATCCGGCATTGCCCTGAGTTGTGGTGTAGGTTGCAGATGCAGCTTGGACCCCGCGTTGTTGTGGCTGTGGCGAAGGCCGGCAGCTACAGCTCCTGTTAGACCCCTAGCCTGGGAACCTCCACATGCCCCGGGTGCAGCCCTAGATAAGGCAAAAAGACAAAAATAAAATAAAATAAAAACTCAAAACAGAATTACCATTTGATCCAGCAATCCCACTCCTGGGCATCTATCCAGAGGAAACCATGACTCAAAAAGACACATGCACTCCAGTATTCATTGCAGCAGTCTATGCAATAGCCAGGTCATAGAAACAGCCTAAATGCCCATCGACAGAGGAGTGGATAGGGAAGATATGGTACTACACACAATGCAATATTACTCAGCCATTAAATGGAATGAAATACCAACATTTATAGCAACATGTATGGAACTAGAAATTATCACGTGAATTGAAACCAGTCAGACAATTAGACAGCAACACCCAATGCTACCGCTTATATGTGGAAACTAAAAAGACACAATGAACTTCTTTGCAGAACAGAGAATGACTCACAGACTTTGGAAAACCTTGGTTTTTCAAACAAGACAATCTGGGGGATGGGGGATGCACTGTGGGTTTGGCACAGAAGAGCCATCAAATTGACTTGTGATGATTTTTTGTACACCTATAATTGAAATAAAATTCATTAAGTTATAAAAAGCAAAAGAACAGTAGAATGCAGAAGTCTGAATTAAAGGCAAATTCAGAATAATAGAATATTATATTGTGTAAACAGCCTGGAAATTTCAGATATGAACAATATATTCATGCTAACATCTGTACTGAATATTTTCTAAACAAAAAGTTACTTTGAGAAATATTTAATTTGAATATTTCACTATATTTGAATTATTTTGCATTCAATTAATACAAGCTAAAATATGGTTGCCTTACTGATTTAGTCATTTCTATTCTGAGTTCCAAAGCATTTTATTTGAGTTATATAAAATTATAATATAAAAGTGCTTATTTAATAATTTTATAATAAGAGCATCATTGAAATTATAAAAAAATTCTATATTCAATTAGAAAGGAAGCCTCATACGTAACCAGTTATAACCACTTTCAAGATACATGTGTGTATGTAATCTGAATTGTGTATTTTGTATTAAGAAAGAATAATTTTGTGTGAAACTGTTTCTTGTGAGTGATCTCTATGAATAATAAACTTAAGAGGCTACATTTTTACAACAAAATGATAATGTTGACAAAATGATATGTTGTCTAAGTCTTAAGTCTGTTTTTCAGTGTCAAACAAAAGGCTTCACAGGGACTTAACTTTCACTGATATATTTCCAACCACCGGAAATTTGAAAATCTTTTAGGCGGAAACTCTTTTCTCATTGATGATTTATCTCATGTAGGTATTTAGTTGAAAGCCTCGTAAAAAATCAATTTACACTGAACTGATTCTTTTAACATCACTGGCAAGTGTATGTTAAATCTCTAATTGATATGCTATTTATATTTGTTCTTACTCTGCCAAGATGGCTTTAAAACAGTTTCCGTTGATTTTAATTCCCAATTTTATTCTTGTTCCAAGACGTTTAGAAAAAATAAAAACTAAAATGAATTTCAATACATGATATGAGAGGGAGTTGGTTGCAATTTCATTAATACTGTGTGAATTATATACAACCAAATATGCTGAAACATAGAAAAGGTAGATTTTTAAAGTATCTATAAAAAAGCTAGGCTCATGATGTAAATAAATGGAGACTTCCATGCTTAGTTTTAACACTATTTTCTTTAATATTTACTTATTTGCCAACAATAATTTTGTATGGAAGGAGGCAAACCACTGACAACTAAAAAGAAAAATAATCAGTAACAAAGGAAAAATTTAGAAGAAAAATAATTTTGAGGGAAGTAATTTAAATATGGATGGACTTGGAAATTATCATGCTAAGTGAAGTTAGGCAGTGCAAGACAAACATGTGAAATTATTTATTTGAGGTATTTAAAATTAGGATACAAATGAATTTATATGTGGTACTCAAAATTAGGATACAAACAGACTAACGGACCTTGAAAAATTTATCGTTACCAAAGGGAACAGGCAGGGGTGGAGGGGTGGACTGGGGATTTGTGATTGGCATACACACACGGAGGTATATGGAATGACTGGCCAATGTGGACCTGCTTTATAGCACAGAGAAATCTACTCAGTATTCTGTGATAATCTATATGGGAAAATAATCTGAAAGAGAATGAACATGTGTATATCTATAACTGAATCACTTTGTTGTACAGCAGAAAATGTCACAACCTTGTAGATCAACTATACTTCAATAAAACTTTAAAAAGTGAAAAAAATAAAGAGGCAATTAGGGTACAGTTTGGTCATTAGGTTGGGTGCTAACTCACTATGACCAGCTATAAGAGGAGATTAGATTACAGACACACACAGAGGAAAGACCATGTGAGGACACAAGGAGAAGATGGTTGACTCCAAGCCAAGGAGGGAGGCCTCAGAAGGAACCAACCCTGCTGACACCTTGATAAGGGCTTCCAGCCTCCAGGACCATGTGAAAGTCCATTTTTACTGGTTTAGCTGCTTAGTCTGTGGTGGTTTGTTACATCAGCCCTAACAAAATAACGCAGGCACAGACCCCATCTGAGAACATCACTGATAAGTGTCTCCTGACTTTATCCTTGGAAAGTCTTGTTATCCTCATATCAACCTTCAATTGTCGTGCTTCTCTTTGACCTTCTTGTAACAAACCCTTAAGAAATAATATATATGTTGAACTCTCCCTAAAAATTCTGCTTTGCAAATATAACTTCTCAAATAGTTATTGCACCTCTTATACAATGTATGCCATTTAGGACTTGTCAATATTTCTTTGCAACATGAGTAAGCAACAAAATCTCTTGATTCTGTCATTGTCCTGCTTGAAAATTCTCCACTGGCTTCTTATTACAATGAGAATAAAAATCTCAACTTTTTGCACTGGCTTACTTGACTTACTTTTTCCTTCATATCCCGCCTCATTTCATAACTCTGACTTTGTTCTACCCCTCATTCACAATGCTGGTCTTCACTGTGTTGCTTCACAACACCAAGTTTTTTCCTACATTATTGACAGTATCAACTATTATTTCTGACTATTCCAACCAATCTTTAACATTGTTTTGTAATTCGGATCTAATCTCTTCAGAGAAGTTTTACCATTGTTCATAATGAGCACTGTGTTTGCTGTCACAAGAGGAATTCTTTCTCCTGTAATTTAAGTATAATTTCTGGAGTTTCCATCATGGCTCAGTGGTTAATGAACCTGGCTAGTACCCATGAGGGTTCAATCCCTGGCCTTCCTCAATGAGTGAAGTATCAGGCATTGCTGTGAGCTGTGGTGTAAGTCATAGACACGGCTTGGATCCTATCTTGCTGTGGAGGTGTTATAGGCTGGCAGCTATAGCTCCAATTCAACCCCTAGCCTGGGAACCTCCATATGCTGTGGGTGCAGCCCTAAAAAGTAGTAAACAAAAAACAAAAAAATCATAAAAAACAAACAAAAAATAATATATAAAAATAAAAAATAAAAATAATAATAAAATAATTTCTAACACCCATCTTCACGTTTTGAATTTTGGACTTCACTCTAGGTCATGAATGTTCTCAAAGATCATCATACAGAATTCTCTCCACATTCTTTATATATATATATATATATATATATATATATATATGCACAGTGACATAGGTAGGATCCCTGTGATACAGGTAAACATAAGGTTTTCATAGGAATAACTTTCTTAATATTATAAGAAGACTTTAAATTTCTTTTCCTTCTCCAGATCTCAGTTTAGATAAGGTCAAGGAAGCACATAACTTGAGATGTGTTGAACAGAGCCACAACAGAAAAATCTACTTTAAGATGAAGGCAATTCTAAATCTGGCCACTTTGTAGTTATCAATAAACTGTTGTTTCTAAATAGCTCTGAAGACCACACTGTCTCTAGAACTGCTGTCATCATTCTGTTTATATGTTTATATTTTTCGTTTGCTGCAGCTGAATGCATCCCTACTGATATGCCTCCATCTAAATTAAAATCACAATCCTTCCTCCAGTCACTTTCTATCCAATAACCTGTTGTATTTTCGGCCTTGAATTTATGAATATAGGAATTATATTTTATTTCTTTACATATTTATTTAATGCACTCTGAATATGAACATTAAAAAATAGGGGATATTTCAATTGCTAATATTAAGGAACAAATGGAGACTGGACTTGAAAATTCCTTGAGTAGGTGAAATCATTTAAGCCACATAAGTAAAACTAAATCTAGCTTATGTCATGAATATTAAATAAAACTTAACTTAGGTTGTTTCTTATAAATGTCGCTGATAATCATAAAAGAAACAAGTCACCATGAAAAAAATGGTGTAAGATAATCATATTTAACCTATCCCTGGCCATCTGGAAACCCCCATTGTAATAACCAATCATTATAAAGGTTAAATAATTTCCTCATTTTCACTCCATAAGCCATCCTGTAACATTGTGCCCCTGAGCTTCATATCAGTTTTGAATTTTAATGCTCCCAGTTTGCTAAATGTTCTTATATGCACAATAATCCTAAGTATTATTTTATTGATCAAAGTGGTTTTAATTTTTCTGTTTTTGGCTTTTTGACACTTTTTTTCTATTTCTAGTACCTACAATAGTGCTTTGCACATAGCAGGCAAAAAGTATTTTTTTGTTAGATAAATGAGTAATGAAAATATCTGGAATCAATCAACTGAATCTCAGAGTCAATTTGGTCAACATCAGATTCTTTAGGCTGTGTCTCCTCATTCTTGACAGAAACCTAGAAATCCCATTGAAATCAGAGATCATATTAAATTTTTTTTTTATTTCTAACTTAATGAATTTTATTTCAATTATAGGTGTATGTAAGTCATCACAAGTCAATTTGATAGATTTTGTGTCCCAAACCCACAGTGCATCCCCCCACCCCCCAGACAGATCATATTAAAATTTAAGGTTACAAAACTGACACTATTTTAAAGGTGTAACCTTAACTTGTATTAAATTAACATTGTTCCTTCCAGTTTATCTGTTTAGTCTATGGTCAACTATGCTAAGTAGGCTTTTTTTCTAATACATGAAACTTAGCCTCAACTCTGCCATCTGTATTACTAGTCCTAACACCTTTCCTGAATCAACCTAACCATTACTATTTCCACATAAATGCACTATAATCATCTCAGTCTCAACATGTGTGTTTAAATGAAGACATTGTGCTTTTCTATTCTTATTCCTAATTTTTATTTGCTGGAATTTGAGATTTGAATGATTGAGCCAAAATAGCTGTCTTGGATGGTTAGACGAAGATGAGTAAAAGCCAAGATGGACAGAAGCTTTAACTCTCTCACACTGTTGTTTTTTTTTTTTTTTGGTTTTTTTTGTCATTTTAGGGCCACACTCCCCGCATGTGGAGGTTCCCAGGCTAGGGGTCTAACAGGAGCTGTAGCTGCCGGCCTTCGCCACAGCCACAGCAACGCAGGATCCGAGCCACGTCTGCGACCTACACCACAGCTCACGGCAACGCCGGATCTTTAACCCGCTGAGCAAGGCCAGGGATCGAACCCACAACCTCATGCTCCTAGTCGGATTCGTTAACCACTGAGCCACAATGGGGACTCCTTTTTTTTTTTTTGTCACACTGTTGACTGCCATTCAACTCTTGATTGTTCATTCCTATCTCTTCTATTTAAGAGAGATTCATCACCTTCTTTTTTATGTTACTATTATTTTAGGCTTGTGACATTTGTAAAGTTCATAGCAGAATATTTTGTAGGTTAGAGAAATCTGTCTTCTGCTTAAAGATTCAAGATCAGAATAGTAGTGATTAAAACTGAGATTTTAGAACCAAACTGTTTCTAACTTACTCTTTTGTTGAGAAATTCACTTTTATGTAAATCATTTTATTCATCTGTAGATTGAAGATAATATGAAAGTCTAAATCAAAGGAAATCATAGGAATTAAAACTAGATAGCACTGCACAATGTTTAAAAATAAAGGGAAATCAGACAGCCTTATTTGAGTTATGTACATTTACTTGCCCATTGCGTAAGATGTTTCTTAAAGCTTTCAGAGATTCAGTGTCTTCCTTCACAAATGTATAAAATATACTTGATAGAGTTGTGAGAAATGAATAAGATGGTATCTATAAAGCATTTAGAATAATTACTGACATTAATAAATTAATACCAAATATAGCTTATAGTTTTATCTATTTTTGCAAAATTGTTTTAGAGATCTAATTCATGACTCTAATGTTCCTAGAGCATTGCTTGGTTCATAGTAAGTTATCAATTAGTGGATGCTATTTTTATTTACATTGTTGTGATTATATATAATGTATTAACTAATTAAGCTCTGAAACATTACTTAAAAAGAGCCTTATAAATTAACTTTTTAAAAAAATCTGAGAACAGTTTTAAATTTACCGAAAAGTTGCAAAGGAAGTGCAGAGTTCCCAATTTCACTGTAATAAATTTCTTTTACTATTAACATCTCACATTGGTATGTTCCATTGATCATAATTAATAGACCCAATTGAATAGTTTATTATTAACTAGTCTAATTTATTTAGATATCTCTAGTTTTTAACTTTTTCCTTTACCAATATCCCATCCAGGATACCATATTATATTTATTCATCACATACGTCTTAGCTGTCACAATTTCTCAGTATTACTTTGTTTTTGTTGACTTAATAGTTTGAGTCCTGGTCAGGCATTTTGTAAAATGTGCCTCAGCTGGGACTTGTCTGATATTTTTCTAAGGCTTATACTGCAGTTATGTATTTTTCAGAAGAAGTTGGCAAAGATAGCCTCATTGTCATCACATTATATCAAGGGTACATACTCTAAGATGACATCATAGTAGATGTGGAAGGTGGTATTTGGCTGAGGTGGTGTTTGTCAAGTTTCTCCATTTTAAGGTTTTTCTTCTTTCATTTTCCATACTCTATTATTTGGAATGAAATCATTACTTGAAACCCACTGGAATGTCATTCTTTATATGCCTGCTCAGCTAACAGAGCAAGGGAATGTATGATGTATATTAGCATATTAGCATGTATTCGTAAATATATGTCATATGTAGTCACATAAGCTAAACAACAGTGATATCCTTAACTATAATCCATTACCACACGGATCCTTCTACCCTTCTCCCCTTGAACATCTGTAGACTCCCATTCCATCCAGCTCCCAGTGTCCATTTACTTAACTGTTCAATTTCAATACGCATATATGGTGATGTCAGAATTACTAATCAATAAGCCCTTGGGAAAGACCGTTGTCAAGTAGTTTACAAAGTTATGTACAGTTGATTTTGCTTTTAGCCTTGTAGACTCCACTCATTTCTAATGTTTCAATAATTTTTTAGGGTGGTGCCATTTTTCTCATTCCCTTCAGTGAGTGAGTTTATTTCATACATTTGTAAAACATTTAGATTGTCTGGCTGCATTCCACATTCCATTTAAAGATTTTCGTTTTGTATTTTTTTTTTAGGGCCGCACCCCCATGGCATATGGAATTTCCCAGGCTAGGGGTCAAATCAGAGCTGTAGCTGTCAGTCTAGGCCACAGCCACAGCATCATGGGATCTGAACTGCATCTGTTACCTACACCACAGCTCATGGTAATGCCGGATCCTTTAATCTACTGAGCAAGTCCAGGGGTCAAACCTGCATCCTCATGGATACTAGTCGGGTTCTTTACTGCTGAGCCACAATGGGAACTTCCATTCTTGGATCATAAAACTTTTTTTATTTTTAATTTTTGTTTTTTTTTAACTTTACATACATTAAGGGTCAGTCTGTGTTATCAAGTTCTATAGGTTTTAGCAAATGCATTGATTTTGCACTTCATTTTCTCCTTCCCCCAAGTGCTTATTTTTTTACTTGAATGTTTGTTCATTTACTGATATTTTATTTATACCTAACTCAATAAACCATTTTCTTTGAAATTTAACCGAATTTTTTACCACACAGTAGTAATTATGGACCTGAAATTTTCAGTATTGTGTTTAAAATACATACTTATTTTCCTTGAGACAATCTTTACTCTACTTAGTCTGATTTGGTACCTCTAGTCGTGACTGCTTCTTCGTTTTTAAGGCAAAGTAAAAATTCCAAAGGCACATTTTTCTAGCTATGCAGTGGTAAACCAGATTAAACAAAATACTTCAATTGATAAATCTTAGTGGTAGGAATGTTACAAAAACATGTAGAAAAGAAATCCAGGATGTTTCTAATAAATAATGTATATGCAGGTAGAATGATAAACATATTATTATAAAGGTCTACTATAAATAATTTTGAAATGAAAATATGATCTAGGATCTGACAGTCTTAAATATTAAATTAACGTGAACACAGGGTCTTGATTTTTGACTAGGATTTCCCTGAATCTATAGGTCTATTTGCAGAGAATATTGTTAAAACATTGAATCTTCCTAGTCATGAACATTTTTCCAGCTATTGAGTGCTGCATAATAAATTATCCCAAATTGCTGTGATTTAAGATAACTGAAGTTTAATTGTTTCTAAATCTGCAGTTAGAGCAAGGCTCTGTGGAGAGAGCTCTTCCTCAGTGTAGCCTTATCCAGGGCCATTTCCAAAATGACTCGATCACATTATTGTCAGATATTGATGACTGTCAGCTGAGGATATGGCTGAGATTGTTGGCTCTGGACCCTTCTACTGGGCTGCTTCATTTTTCTCTTAGCACGGCTGCTAGATTCTAAGGGCGAGTGTTCCATGAGACAAGAACTAGAAGCTGCCAGTTTTTTAAGACCTAAGTCTGGAAAATGAGAAAATATCACTTCTATCATTTTGCATTTGTCAAAGCAGTCACACAGGATCAAGGGAAAGAGACATAAAATCACTTAATTGGGGAAAAGATCAAATAATTTTAATCTTCCATAGAAGCATTCAGTATATTTGCTAGGTATTTAATTTACTCCTAGGCATGTTATATTTGATGCTATATTAAATTACATATTCTTTAGAAAGTTGCTTTATAAATGTTTGTTTCTTATACATAGAACTACAAATGATGTTTTAAAATGACTTGTAAAATAAATGAGGGAGATTAGGAGTTATAAACTTCCAGTTGCAAAAAAGCAAGTCATGGTTGTGAAACATACAGGGTGGAGAAGATAGTCAGTAACAGTGTAATGTCAATCTTTGTATGGGACATATCGTAACTAAACTTATCATGGTATTCATTTTGAAATGTAGATAAATATCCAACCACTATGTTGTGTAACAGAACATTCTATGTAGGTCAGTTATACTTCAAAAACAAAGAAACAAACAAACTCAGAGAAAAAGAGATCATATTTGTTGTTATCAGAGGCCTAGGGTGAGAGAAGGGGGAATTAGATGAAGGCAGGCAAAAGGTAGAAACTTCTAGTTCTAAGATAAACAAGTAATTGAGAATTTATGCACAACATCATAAATATAATTAACTCCATGCATGTAACATATGATAGTTAAGAGAATAAATCTTGAGTTCTCATCATAAGGAAAAAATTTAGTATTTATTTAACTTTGTATCTATATGAGATGTTTATTAAATTTATTTTAGTCATGACTTCATGCTGTATATAAGCCAAACCCTTATTCCATATGCCTTAAAATTATAGTGCTGTATGTCAATTATATACCAATAAAACTGGAAAAATATGACATTGTCACTGATCTTGCTAGATATATTTATTAATTTGAATAGTTTTCCTATACATTCTTTTTAAGATTTTTAACATATAGGATAACGTCATCTTTGAATAATTAGATTTTTATTTTTTCTTTTCCCTTCTTTATGTAGATTAATTTAGCTGTATAGAAAAACATGTGCCCTTTTAAGCTATCATTACCTATCTCAAAGTCATAATGAGGGTTTATTTCACTGACTCAGATTGCAATAGTAATAACATTGCTAATAGAAGCTGTGATAGTTGGTATGTTTCCTCATTCTGTTCTCAGGGAGAAAGCTATGATATTTCATCATTAAGCACTAAATGTTTTTAGGAGAAAGCTGTTATCTGATTAAGGTATTTTCTTCTATTACTAGTTTGCTAAGAATTTTTGTTAACAATACGTGTAAACAATCTATCTATCCATCGACAGAGGAATGGATAAAGAAGCTGTGGTACATATACCTGATAGAATATTATTCAGCCATTAAAAGGAAAGAAATAACAGAATTTACAGCAACATGGATGGACCTAGAAATTATCATGTTAAGAGAAGTTAGACAGTGAGACACCAACATCACATGCTATCACTTACATGTGGAATCTAAAAAAAGACACAATGAACTTTGCAGAACAGATACTGACTCACAGACCGAAAAACGTATGGTTTCCAAATGAGACAGTTTGGGGGGTGAGGGGATGCACTGGGGGTTTGGGATGGAAATGCTATAAAATTTAGTTGTGATGATCACTGTATAACTATAAATGTAATCAAATTCTTTGAGTAATTAAAAAAAAGAATTTTTGTTAAGAATGTGTGTCATACTTGGTCAAATTCCAGTTTTCTTTTTATAATTGATTATTTTTACATGTTAATTCAAATATTGTTTATATCCTCTTTTTAAATTTTTGTTAGCAATTTCAAACCCACCTGCATACAGTCCTCAGTGTTAGGCAAATATTATGAAAAACATCTTTTATAACCTCTTTCAGAACAAAACCCAAGACAGAACGTTTTGTTGGTAGTCCATTATAGAAAACAGTTCCACTCTCTTTCAAAGTATTCCAGAAAAGTGTATCTCATCCTACATATTGCTTTTATGGAGGCTTTTCTAGAAACAAGATTTAGTCTCTGAATCTTCCCAGAAAGAAACATTAGACATAGAATTGCTTAGCAACCCTAGGCATAGAATTTATTAATTGCTCCTAAAACATCTGAAACTTACAGTGTCTAATTTCTGGAATTCTTATTTTTGCTCTTTCCTTAATTTTAAACAAGTTTTCTTGCTTTCTAGAAAGTCATCTATTCTTCAAAAATCTTTTCCTATTATTTTATTTAAAGCATTAATAACAAAATAAAAATGAAACAAAAAAATAAAACATTCAGATGTATTTGGAAGGAGAGATTTTCCTCATCTCTACTTTCTCACGTCTTAAATAAGGAGACATATGGTTTCCTGCACCCTTCCTATTTTGATGTTTTGATTTCCAAAAAGTCCTTGCTTTTTTCCCTCACATATTTGCTTCTTTTTCTCTCCTTTTCAAGTTAATGCTGTGTCTCAAATGTCTTAGTTATACTTGGATGCAAGCTTTGGGTGAATATGTCAAAGCTTATCGAGTGTTGAGCCTCACTGTATTGTAATATGACTGAGCTATTTCTTTGAAGGATCTCAGCTGTCAATATTTGTAGGCTTTTCTTTTGGGGCTCATTGGCTTCCACAGACTGGAAAACTTCAATACTTTTTCTGGGAAGTACTAGCTTGGTCATTTTATTTTCTTTTTCACCATACTTAAATTATATACATACAAAATAGATCAAGCCCATTTTTTTTCCAACCTTATGTTTGCTGGCAAGGAATTAAAAGTGATTAACTTTTGAAAATTTTCTTCCTTCCTTCCTTCCTTCCTTCTCTTTCTTTCTCTCTTTTTTCTCTTTCTACCCCCTCTCTTTCCTTTTTTTTTGTCTTCCAGACCTATGACATAACCTCTAAACCTACAGTTAAAAAAGGAAAGTGAGATCTAGAAGAGCTTAAAGTGCTCTTTATTTCCTAAACTGAAAAGGATTTGTTTCTGAAAGTTCATACACGTGTAAATTGATGTACTGCAGCTGTTGAGTATAGAAGATTTAAATATGTCCCTTGCTTCCAAAGCAGAATGGACAGATATTCATGTGGCCATGGCTAATCTTTCCTTCTCATCCCTCATTATTTTCTCTACTATCCAGATGGTATCCTAGCATTAGTGGATGCTATATAAAAGAAGGCTCTATAGCCAAAAAAAAAACCCTAAAAACCTATTTTTACCATTTTTAATGACTATTACCAAGTAGTTTTGTGAATTTTGAGTTTGTCCACATTAGTGTATGGTTTGATTCTTGGATGCTAAGTTGATTTGTAGATCTTTGTTGGACATGTTAAATAATTGCTAAGTGTTTTGTTTTTGTTTTTATCTGTTTCTGGAGAAAACAATCTGAAAATGGGGTTTAACTCTATCACAATTAGAAGTCCCATATCTATTCTAGAGAAGAGGACTCCATTAAATCTCAGTATTTCCTAATATAAACACTGTGCTTAAATCAATTTACTATGCTCTATTTATTCCTCTTTCACCTATATATTTTCTTTCTCTCTTTACATAGAATACCAGTCTCTCTCTCTCTTTACTTCTTTAGAGCCTATATCCTATTAGTATTTTTTCTAATACAGATTTTAATTTTATACTTATTTTAGGTTCACAGCAAAAGGGAGAGGAAGGTATGGAGATTTCCCATGCTAATATGCTCTCCTTTAGTGACTGTTGTTAAAGAGGTAGGACCACTGGATAAGTGGTCTGGGTTAGAGACAACATCCTGTTACTTTTTAAGGTGATTTTAAAATAAACTACTTAGGATGAATTCCTGGTTATTAACCTTGGAAGAGATCAGATACTATTCTGAAATTTCTTCTTAAACTAGTTCCATACTTGTTACACTTGTTTTCCATGTGCCTCATCTTCCTAACTTATGTTTTAAGAATCACAAGGACAAGCAAGCATCACATCCTGCTATGCCCTGACTTTTATTTTTCACACACTACCTTATAGAGAGTCTTGCTTCTACTGGTGGTCAGTATATGAAGACTGAACACATTCAATAATGAAAACTTTTCTATACAGACTGTGCAATGTACTTCAAATATAGCGATATTCTGGTTGTTAAAGAACTCACCAATACCCTGTTCTTTCTCTGCATATTCAAACTGACCCTTTTCAATGTCTAAATTTATGTTTGCTTTAATTCAGTTTCCACTTCTGACATCTTGGTTGACCTGATTCTCTGGCTGCTGGTCAAGTTTCATGGCTTATGATTTTTGGCTTTTTTATTATTACTTGTAGTGACTATTTCGAGTTTTGGAGTTTTCCGATTGTCTCAGGGATCTTTCCTTAGGAACTAGCCTATTATGCATTCAAAAATAACTCAATTTTCTTCTCTCTCCAAGAGGAATGTCATATATACTGGCCTACAGGTATGTACATTCCATCAGTCTTGTTTAGGGTAATTTTACATGGAGAGGTAACAGCATGATTTATGCTGCTTATTCAATGACTAGCCCTCTGTTTGATTCCTGACTCTTTATTCAGTAGCAAATGATTAAGAGTCCATTTGTTATGCAATTGATATTCTTGTCTATAAATATGACCAACTGATACCTACTGTGAGGTGTATTTTATAGCATACATAGAGTGAATGAATCTAGTGGACAGGTGAACAGTTAACTATGAATATCAGACTATATTATAATGTAAGATGGGATAAAAATGTGCTGCCTATATTCAAGGGGAGTGTTTTGGAATTTGCTAGTGATTTTATTTATTTTTTTATTTATGGAAATGACTAGAGATTTCGTAGAGGTTGGAAAACCAGTCTGGAGAAACAGATGCAAGGCAGTTAACTTATTTACTCTGAGAAACAATGTGAAGTGAGTAAACATATTTTGAGAACACCCAGGGTTGGTAAAAGAAGAGGTAACATGAAATCTCAAGCTAAAGAACTGTGGAATCTGGGGCAAGGTTTATGGGGAGTAGGGGAAGTAGGGAAAGCAGTGAGACTTCGGGTTGCTGCTTATGAATTTATCCACATAGACTCTTCATTTACCCAGTTCTTTTGGTTTCTGTGTGTGTGTGTGTGTGTGTGTGTGTGTCTGTCTGTCTGTCTGTCTGTGTGTTTTGTCTTTTTAGGGCCGCACCCATGGCATATGGAAGTTCCTAGGCTAGGGGTCAAATTGGAACTGTAGCTGCCAACCTATGCCACAACTACAGCAACTCCAGATCCAATTCGCGTCTTCGATCTACACTGCGGCTCACAACAACACTGGATCCTTAACCCACTGAGCAAGGCCAGGGATCCAACCCATGTCATCATAGATACTAGGCAGATTTGTTACAGCTGAACCACAATGGGAACCCTTACCCAGATTTTTAATAACATACTGAACATTAGATTTGCTTAAAGACTTACCATAAACTAAAAATCACTTGTATATTAGATTGAACTCACAAAAATACATATTTAAAATTGTTATCTTAAGGGAAATTTTCTACATCTGATGCTTTGTGAGGTGAGATAACCATTTACATCAGCTTTATCTACAGCCCTAATCTTAAAAATTTATCCACTGAGAGAGAATTAGAAACAAGGCACAGTCCTGTGGAAAATATTAGGCACAGAGAAACTCAGCATGTTTAAAAATCCTTAATATTGTATATTTATTTAATATGGCTAAAATTAATTTATTTTGAAACTTAATCTACCTCCTTCATATTCACAATATTTGTCTTTTCCAGGAGATTTCACAGTCTGCTATATTAAATATTTATAACATTTTCTCTTTCTATGAATCAAAATTATCACCATTCCTCTTCTCACTGATTTTACAAATGAAATTGCCTGAGTAATCCGTAACATTTTTAGAGAAGAAAAATGACTTGACACACAACAGGAATATGCTCACCTGACAAGCCATCTCTCTAAAGTCTCCATTAGCTCAATCAGAAAATAGCTGTACAGTAAAAAATATGAGGGATTGGAGTCTATTATTCTCATGGCTGTAGTTTGACAGACTTACAGGGGAAAAAAATCTCATTTTTTTCTCAGAGTCCTATAATATTCATACTTTTCCGATCACTCTCTTATGGTTAACATTATTCTATCTCCTCGAAAAACAAAAAGAAGACAGAGAAAGGAAGATATAGAAAAGGTTAAGAAGGGAGGAAAGCAAAGGGAGAAATGAAAGAAAGAGGAAAAGGAAGGAAAGGATGTCTCACTTTTTGAAAACTCAATAATAAAAGAAAAGGTAATATTCCCAGAAATGTGAAGGTTTATGGTAATTTTCAAAGCCAATCAACAACCTGCAGATCACTCGTGGAATTAAGAATGATTGGTGAGTAAGGGGTCGTGCTCACCCTCTCCCACAAATACATCAAATGACGCATCTTAATATAAAACAACTGGGAGAAATCATCATCTGAATGCTGATTAATTTAAACCTCCAAAAACTGCAAGAAACCCTTGAAATAACTGGGTAGAACAACAGAAGACAAAAAAAAGTGAGGGAGAGAAAAGGAATCAGGATGGCACCCAGCATCCCAGAGAGGGACCTGTGAAAAAGAAAAGGAATTCACACCCTGGGAAGACACCTAACCAAAGATCAACAGAGCTAGAGGGACATCAAACCCTGAGAAAAACGCAGTAGCTGGACTGAGATTGGGAAATCGGAGTTAGAGACACACACAGACGACCTGAATACCGGCGCAGACACCACATCCTGAGGCGCCGGGTGGTGCCTGGGAGCTGAGACATAGGCTCCTAAGGTTAGCCCCTGTGAGAGGGCTGAGGTACGTGGCGGTTGCGAGGATAGGATAGGGAACAGTGCACCAGAGAAAGGGCAATACTCTATGGATTGTGGAGTGTAAAACTAGGACAGAGGGAACCAGGGAAGTCTGGTCCTGCAGGGGAGGCAAACCTCCACTGTCAGGGAGGACGAGAGGATGGGGGGCTGACTGCCATAGGAAGCACCGTGAACTAGAGCGCAGGGCGGGGCAGTGGACCGCATGTCACAGAGACAGCAGCGGCAGTGGGGCGGAGCCAGTGGAGGCTGCGGTGGCAGGGGCAAGCCCATGCCTTGAAGCACTGTGCCAGGTTGTGGACACAGGTGCCTGCACCATCCAGCATCGGCAGGGGTCGTGGGGCCCTGTGCTTGTCCACGGACCTAGGAGACTGTGCCAGCCCAGAGTTGGTATCTCTGGTGGGCGGAGCCCTACGCAACCACACGGAGCTAGCATTGGCAGAGGGGCAGAGCCAGCACCAGCTGCCAGAACCTGGAAACCGCCCCAACACATGAGCAAGCATCAGCGGAGGGGTGGACCCAATGCCAGCCTGCTAAACCAGCCTCTGACTGGTACCCCCTGTTGTTCCAATCACCTCAAAGAGGACTTTGCAATCAAACACTAGCTTTTGTGGCTTTCAGTCCCCGGGGAAATCATACTTCCTGCTGTTGCTACTGCCAAATGCTCAGGACACCTGGTAGATCTGCCTAGAGCTCAGGACCACTTCCCAGGGCTGGGCAACTGGGAATAGACAGTGCCACCTTCCTTCATTTGAGAGCATAGAGACTAGGTACCAACTGTTGACCTTAGCCATCCCTACATTCTCACAGAGAACACTCAGAGTACCACTGAGATAACAGCCTATTCACTTCAAAGAAAAAGACACCAAATATTCAAACTCCTACACCAAAAATAAATAGTAACCCCACCAGAAAAATACAAAGGGGTGCTCCTCCCTAGAAGTAGCCTTCTGAAACTACAGCGTGGCTTCCCCAAACTCACAGAAAAAGAAAACCACAAACAAGATGAAGAAGCTCAAAAAACATTCCCAGTTAAAAGAACAGGACAAGTCATTTAAAGCTGCCAACAATGAAACAGACCTCTGCAGTCTGACAGATATGGAGTTCAGAAGGGAGGTAATGAAAATACTTGAAGAACTATGGCTGAATATCCAGGAATTAAGAGAGGATGCAAACAGCAATGC
The DNA here is from genome assembly GCA_004024745.2 of Catagonus wagneri. Taxonomy (NCBI): domain Eukaryota; kingdom Metazoa; phylum Chordata; class Mammalia; order Artiodactyla; family Tayassuidae; genus Catagonus; species Catagonus wagneri. The sequence goes on along the minus strand of PVHT020000034.1, from coordinate 19,731,327 downwards.
AGAGTCCCTTAGAAAGGAGTTAGAAAACATAATGAGGAGCAAAGAAAAGCTAGAAAACTCATTTGCAGAGATGCAAACTGAGCTAAAGGCAATAAAGAGCAGTTTGAATAATGCAGAGGAACGAATTAGTGATGTAGAAGACAGAATAATGGAAATCACACAATCAGGACAGCAGACATAAAATCAAATGAAAAAACATGAAAGCGATATAAGAGATGTATGGGATAATAAAAAGCAGCCCAACTTACGCATAATAGGAATTCCATAAGGAGTAGAAAAAGAAAAGGGCATTGAAAAAAATATTTGAAGAAATTATGTCTGAAAACTTCCCAAATCTGAAGGAATCTGACATCAAGATACAGGATGCAATGCACAGACGGTCCCAAACAAGTTGAACCCAAACAGACCCACACCAAGGCATGTTATATTAAAAATGGCAAGAATTAAAGATAAAGAGAGGGTCCTAAAAGCAGCAAAAGAAAACCAAAGCATTAATTATAAGGGATCTCCCATAAGGCTGTCAGCTGATTTCTCTACAGAAACATTACAGGCTAGAAGGGAATGGCAAGATATATTTAAAGTGCTGAAAGGAAATGGCCTGCAACTTAGAATACTCTACCCAGCAAGAATATCATTTAAAATAGAAGGGGACATTAAAAATTTCCACAACAAACAAAAACTAAGAGTACAGCAATACTAAACCCTTTCTAAAAGAAATGCTGAAAAGTTCCTATAAAGAAAGAAAAAAAGAAAAGTAAAAAGTAAGAATTAGAATGGAGGAAACCACAACTAGAAAGCAATCATTCAAATAAGCCCACATGCAGATCTAAACATGAAGATGCTAAAATAAATAAATAAATTAGTTAAAATAAAATAAATTACAAAAAAAGAGAAAACCTCATACATTGTGGGGAGGGAAAGTAGGAAAACGGAGACTATTTCTTTTTTTCTGTTTTTATAACTTTAAAAAAACTTTTTTCTTTAGTCTTTTTTTTTCTTTTATTTCTTTTCTTAATGTTGTGTTTAAGCCTATATGGTTATTAGGCCACAGCAAGCAGATATAAGAAGGAGTTAACATATTTAAAAAACAGGGCAACCATAATATAAAATGGGACATCTAACCCACAAATACTAAAAAGAAAAAAACTTAAGTATAAAAATATTTGGAACCCATCCATTAAAAACAGAAAAGAAGAAAAGAGAAACATAGAATCAACTGAAAACAAGATCTAAAATGCCAGTAAATACATATCTATCAATAATCACCTTAAATTTCAAAGGTCTGAATGCTCCAATCAAAAGACACAGAGTAGCAGAATGGATAAATAAGCAAAAACCTGCAATCTGCTGCCTACCCTACAAGAGACTCACCTTAGAGCAAAGGACACAGATAGATTGAAAATGAGGGGATGGGGCAAGACATTTCATGCCAACAGACAAGAAAGGAAAGCAGGAGTGGCAATACTCATATCAGACAAAATAGACTTTAAGGTGAAAGCCATTAAGAGAGACAAAGAAGGACATTACTTAATGGTTAAAGGATCCATTCAAGAAAAGGATATTACAATTGCCAATATATATGCCCCCCACATAGAAGCACCCAAGTACCTACAACAAGTACTATCAGACATAAAAGGAGAAATAGATGATAATACAATAAGTGTAGGAGACCTTAACACTCCACTCACATCAATGGACAGATCCTCTAGGCAGAAAATCAGTAAGGCAACAGAGATCTTAAATGACACAATAGAAAAGTTAGAACTAACTGACATTTTCAGGACATTGCATCCAAAAAAATCAGAATATACATTCTTCTCAAGTGCACATGGAACATTCTCAAGGATAGATCACATACTGGGGCACAGAGCTAACATCAACAAATTTAAGAGTATAGAAATTATCTCAAGTATCTTCTCTGACCACAAGGGCATGAAACTAGAAATCAACCACAGGAAAGGAAATGAGAGAAAACATACTACATGGATACTAAACAACATGCTTCTAAAAAACGAATGGGTTAATGAGGAAAGCAAGAAAAAAATTAAAAAATGCCTTGAAACAAATGACACTGAAGACATAACAACCCAAATCTATGGGATGATACAAAAGTGGTGCTTAGAGGGAAGTTCATAGCATTAGAGGCCTTCCTCAAAAACGAAGAAAAATCTCAAATTGACAACCTAACCCATCACCTTATTGATTTAGAAAAAAGAAGAACAAAAACACCCTAAAGTCAGCAGAAGGAAGGAAATCATTAATATCAGAGAGGAAATCAATAAAATAGAAATTCAAAAAACAATAGAAAAAAATCAATAAATCCAAGAGCTGGTTTTTTGAAAAGATAAACAAGATTGACAAACCTTTGGCAAGACTCACCAAGAAGAGGAGAGAAAAAACCCAAATAAAAAAATAAGAAATGAAAAAATAAGAAATTACAACGGATATTACAGAAATATAAAAAACCATGAGAGAATGCTAAAAACAATGATATGCCAACATATTTGATAATCTAGAATAACGGACAAATTTTTAGAGACCTACACCCTCCCAAAACTGAATCAAGAAGAAATAAATCAACTAAACAGACCAATCACTAGAAATGAAATTGAGTATGTTATCAAAACACTCCCTACAAATAAAAGTCCAGGACCAGATGGCTTCACAGGTGAATTCTGCCAAACATACAAAGAGGAAATCATACCCACCCTCCTTAAGCTTTTCCAAACAGTTGAAGAAGGAACACTCCCAAAGACATTCTATGATGCCAACATTACCTTAATGCCAAAACCACACCAAGACACCACAAAAAAAGAGAACTATAGGCCAGTATCTTTGATGAATATAGATGCAAAAATTCTCAACAAAATTTTAGCCAACCGAATCCAACACCATATCAAAAAGATCATACACCATGATCAGGTGGGACACATTCCAGGTGCACAAGGATGGTTCAACATACCCAAATCAATCAACGTGATACACCACTTTAACAAAAGAAAAGTAAAAAAACCACATGATTATCTCAATAGATGCAGAAAAAAGCATTTCACAAAGTACAACATCCATTCATGATCAAAACTCTTACCACAGTGGGAATACAGGGAGTATTCCTTAACGTAATAAAGTCCATATATGAAAAACCCATGGCAAACATAATACTCAATGGAGAAAAGCTGAAAGCCTTCACACTAAAATCTGAAACAAGACAACGATGCCCACTCTCGTCACTATTATTCAACATAGTATTAGAAGTCCTAGCTAAAGCAATCAGACAAACAGAAGAAATAAAAGGCATCCAAATAGGAAGAGAAGAGGTAAAAGTCTCACTGTATGCAGATGACATGATACTATATACAGAAAACCCCAAAGACTCAACCCCAAAATGACTTGAACTGATCAACAAATTCAGCAAAGTAGCAGGATATAAGGTTAACCTTCAGAAATCAATCGCATTTCTGTTTGCTAATGATGAAATATTAGAAAAAGAATACCAAAATATTTTACCTTTTAAAATAGCACCCCAAAAAATCAAATACCTGGGAATAAACCTGACCAAGGAAGTGAAAAACTTATATGCAGAGAACTATAAAATATTAACCAAGGAGATCAAAGAGATACAAA
>PVHT020000034.1:19703711-19724695 GCA_004024745.2 Catagonus wagneri | reverse complement strand
AACCCCATTGAAAAATGGGCAAAGGACATGAATAGACATTTCTGCGAAGAAGATATACAGATGGCCAACAAGCACAGGAAAAAATGCTCGCATCACTGATGATTAGAGAAATGCAAATCAAAACTACCATGAGCTACCACCTCACGCCAGTCAGAATGGCCATCATTAAAAAGTCCACAAACAGCAATTGCTGGAGGGGATGTGGAGAAAAGGGAACCCTCCTGCACTGTTGGTGGGAATGTAGGCTGGTGCAACCACTATGGAAGACAGTGTGGAGGCACCTTAGAAAACTATACATAGAACTACTGTATGACCAAGCAATCCCACTCTCGGCATATATGCAGACAAAATTTCCTTGAGAAAGACACTTGCACACGCATGTTCACTGCAGCACTATTCACAATAGCCAAGACATAGAAACAACCCAAATGTCCATCGACAGATGACTGGATTAGGAAGATGTGGTATATATACACGATGGAATACTATTTATCTATAAAAAAGGATAAAATAATGTCATTTGCAGCAACATGAGACCCTCATACTGAGTGAGGCAAGTCAGAAGGAGAAAGACAGATGCCATATGAAATCTCTTATAACTGGAGTCTAAAACACTGCACAAATGAACCAGTCAACAGAAAAGAAAATTATGAACGTAGGGAACAGACTTGTGGTTTCCAAGGGGGCGGGGGAAGGGGATGGAGGGATGGGGTTAACTAGTGCTTCCTTGATGGAAAAACACGGAAATCTAGTTGTATAGTATAGGGAACTATGTCTAATCACATGTGACAAATCCACATATGTACATGTAACCAGGTCACCACGTGATGTAGTTGGAAAATTTGATAGAAATCTGTAAACCAGGTATAATGCAAAAATTAAAATAAAATAAAATATAGTTTAAAATAATTTACATTTTTTGTTGTTTCCCAGGCGCCGGACGTAAGCAGACACAGGTATTATTTGGATGAATTTAAATTTAAAAATCAGATTTCTTCTTTACCACATGGAATAACAGAGACCAGATTTACTAAGCCACCTCTAAAAAACTTAAAACATCACTAAAATATATAACATATGATTTTATTTGTTTATTTATTTATTTATTTATTTTGCTTTTCAGGGCCACTCCCATGGCATATGGAAGTTCCCAGGCTAGAGGTCGAATTAGAGCTAGTGGCCAGCCTATACCACCGCCATAGCAACTCAGAATCCGAGCTGTGTCTGTGACCTACACCACAGCTCCCTTCAATGCCAGATCCATGACCCACTGAGTGAGGCCAGGGATTGAATCTGCATCTTCATGGATACAAGTCAGATTTGTTTCCACTATATCAGAATGGGAATTCCCCCTAGTAATCATTTTATAGACACCAGGTAGGGAGTACAGTGATCACAGAGAGATAGGACACAAAAAATATGATACTTATAATTGCCCAGGCTTACTGCTTGGAGACTTACAGGCTAAAGCGTAGGAAGATTCCAAGGAATTTGGTATTCTCACTGAGATGATGAGATGAAAATGGATATATGCCAAGGCTATGAAAGATAGATTTCATAGGGCAGAGTTCCAAAGAAAAGAGAGCTACACAGAAATAACACTCTAGAGAAATGAAGAGGATCCTTCTCATATATCAGCTGAGTACTGATATATGTATATATGAAAAAACACTAAAGCCTGGGAAAATAATTCAAACGCAAATAAAGTTCAAAGCACACATAGAGATAGAAATACTTTCTTTTACCTCCACCAGTGAATATCTCATAAATCAAGCCTCATTGGGTAGAATATTTAAAAGACTAATTGAAATATTAGCTCTACTCTAAACTTAGCCCAGACTAATAAATATTTTTAAAAGTCTTGTATTATACACGCGAGAGGGAAAAAAAGCCAACCACAATACCCTGGAAAAATTTAAATAACTTTTTTTAGTTTAATTAAATATATTTTATGAACATTATTGTTTTAATTTTGATAATTTACTATCATTTTGTCATATGTTAACACTAGTAGAAGATGTGTTTAGAGTCAAATAGGAACTATCTCTAGTAACATTGCAACTCTTTTGTACATCTAAAATTATGGGTAAATTAAAATTAAATAACAACAATAATAAATAGAAACAAAGTAAGCATACTATTTCCAGCTAATTTAACTGCACCTGTGAATAGACCTCAATAACATTTATAGCAATAGGAAAATACTTCACACCCAAGGAAGTAAAACAAAAATCATCAGACATGCAAATAATTAGAAAAATACCATGAAATAACCCATTTGAAGAAGAAAATACAATCAATTGAAAGAGATTCAGAAATTTCAGAACTAGAATTAGTAGAAAAGGACATTAGCACTTGTTATAAATCTATTCTACATATATAAGAATCAAAGGGAAAAATTGAATATGACACTGAAGATATAAAAATTACCCATTTCATTGGAAGAGTCAATATTATCAAAATGACTATACTACCCAAGGCAATCTACACATTCAATGCAATCCCTATAGAATTACCAAAGACCTTTTTCACAGAACTAGAACAAAAAATTTTAAAGTTAGTTTGGAAACACAAAAAAACCCAGAACAGCCAAAGACATCCTGAAAAATTAAAATGGAGCTGGAGGAATCAGGCTCCCTGACCTCAGACTCTACTACAAAGCTACAGTCATCAAAACCATATGGTACTGGCAAAAAGACAGAAATATAGATAACTGGAACAGGATAGTAAGCCCAGATTTAAATCCACGCATTTATAGTCAGCTAATCAATGACAAAGGAGGCAAGAATATACACTGGACAAAAGACAGCCTCTTCAAGAAGTGGTGCTGGGAAAACTACACGGCTACATGTAAAAAAATGAAACTAGAACACTTCCTAACACCATGCACAAAAATAAATTCAAAATAGATTAAAGATCTAGATACAAGACCAGATACTATAAAACTCTTAGCGGAAAACATAGGCTAAACACTCTCTGACATAAATGATGGCAACATCTTCTCAGATCCATCTGGGTGAGTAAGGACAATAAAATAAAAAGAAATAAACAAATGGAACTTAATTAAACTTCAAAGTTTCTGCACAGCAAAGGAAACCCTAAACAAAATGAAAGACAACCCTCAGAATGGGAGAAAATATTTGCAAATGAATCAATTGACAAGGGATGTATCTCCAAAATTTACAAACACCTCCTATAGCTCAATACCAAAGAAACAAACAACCCCATCAAAAAATGGCCAGAGGATCTAGGCAGACAGTTCTCCAAAGAAGACATGCAGATGGCAAATAAACACATGAAAAGATGTTCAACATCACTCCTCATTAGAGAAATGCAAATCAAAACCACTATGAGCTACCACCTTACACCAGCTAGAATGACCATCATCAAAAAGTCTATAAACAATAAGTGCTGGAGAGGGTGTGCAGAAAAAAGATCCCTATTACACTGCTAGTGGGAATGCAAATTGGTGCAACCACTGTGGAAAACAGTATGGGGATTCCTCAGAAAATTCAAAATAGAATTACCATTTGATCCAGCAATCCCAATCCTGGGCACCTATCCAGAGGAAACCATGACTCGAATGACACATGTACTCCAGTATTCATTGCAGCACTCTATGCAATAGCCAGGTCATGGAAGCAGCCTAAATGCCCATCGACAGAGGAGTGCATAGGGAACATATGGTACATACACACAGTGGACTATTACTCAGCCATTAAAAGGAACGAATTACCAACATTTACAGCAACATGGATGGACCTAGAAATTATTGTGCGAAGTGAAACCAGTCAGATAATTAGACAGCAACACCCAGTGCTATCGCTTACATGTGGAAACTAGAAAGACACAATGAACTTATTCATAGAAGAGACAATGACTCACTGACTTTGGAAAACCTTTGCTTTTTCAAACAAGACAAATTGGGAGGTGGGGGGATGCACTGAGGGTTTGGGATGCAAATGCTATCAAATTGATTTGTGGTGATTTTTGTGCACCTATAATTGAAATAAAACTCATTCTATTGATAAAAAGAAGAAAGAAAGAAAGAAAACTTTTAATATATATTTGAAATAATGTGTAATAAATATACTAGTTTAATATATATTTCAAATATATTTCAAATAATGTGTGAAAGCATTTAATTCTGTCTGGAGTATTCTGTTCTCTTCTGGGCATTATTGTCACTGCAGGAGTAGAGTTCTGTAGCTTGTTACAATTCTCAATTCTTTATTTTTTCCTCCCTTTTCGTGTTTTTTTTTTTTCTTTTTTGCCTCACCAGTGGCATGTAGAAGTTCCTAGGCCAAGGACTGAATCTGTGCCACAACAGTCATCCAAGCCATCCCAGTGACAATGCCAGATCCTTAACCCACCGAGTCACAAGAGAACTCATCCCTTTAGTTTTGTATGAAATTCCTCTGCTTTTTTTTCTAGTGTTAGGCAGTGCAAGGGCAGTGTTCTTAGGAGCATCTCTTTATGTTTCTGTATTGGCTGATTTTCATGGTGATGGTAGAAGAGAGTGGGAGGTTTAAGTTTGTGTTGTAAATATTTTTGTTTCCGCAGGATCCTTACTTTTCATATTTTATTTTCACTTAATTTTCTCTTGCATTGCAAAATCTCCAAGGAGCACGTTCCTTCTTCATTTATTCCTTTATTCTCTCAAAGCCATGATTCCTTGAGGCTTCCTGTTTTAGTCTCATTTTCTTTCACAGCATTCCCTGTATTTAATGCTATGAACTGGCAAATGCCTCACTCATTTTCTCTATTTCAATATTTAGTATTGACTTTCTTTCTTCGAATGGCTTTGTTTTTGCTTTATCTGAAATCTTAACTCTTTCTTTTCCATGAAATATCTTCCAATTTTCCCTTCCTACATTTTTTTTTTCCCTCTTGGCTGCACCCACTGCATATGGAGGTTCCCAGGCTAGGGGTCAAATAGGAGCTATGCCTGCCAGCCTATGCATATGGAGGTTCCCAGGCTAGGGGTCAAATAGGAGCTATGCCTGCCAGCCTATGCCACAGTCACAGCAACACAGGATCAAGCCGAGTCTGAGACCTACACCACAGCTCAGGGCAATGCCCAATCCTTAACCCACTGAGGGAGGCCAGGGATAGAACCCATACCCTCATGGTTACTAGTTGGATTTGTTTCCCCTGTGCTGCAATGGAAACTCCTTCCCTTCCCTACTTTCTATACTCTTTGTAACAGAGTGTTTCCACTGGCAGCTCTGATGTAATTTGGTAATATCATTCCACCTACAGATAATTTGAGGACTAGTATTGGCATTCTCATACTGCTGAAAGTTGTTGTCACGTGTGGTTTTAAATGCAACTATTATTTACCATTGCTTTTTCCAAAGCTGTCTGAGAGATTCGGATACAATCAGTCACTGTTTTTCACTGTTTTAGTCATTTGTGAATTTTTTTTTTTTTTGGCCACCCCATGGTATATGGAATTCCTAGGCCAGGGATCAGATCAGAGCATCAGCTGAGATGTATGCCACAACTGTGGCAACACTGGATCTTTAATTCACTGTGCTGGGCCTGGGATCCAACCTGTATCCCAGTGCTCCCAAGATGCACCAAAGCAGAACTCCAAGAATGAAGTTTTCCTAATAAAAATATTTCATATGTATGTGCTATACACACATATGTGTGCATTTGTGTATACATAGTACATACACCCATCTAATATTCCCTTTTTTCAATATATCAGTGTTTCCCTCCCTGATTTGTCCTCTATGAAGTGAGCAGAGAGGCGTGAGGATTATTTTACAAATTACGTAACTAGATTCAAAAGTAACTAAACCAGATAAACAACAGGATTGTGTATAACTATCATCAAACATCTCTTTAATTTACACAATAAAATTTAATAAAATAAATGATTATAATTACCATCTGTTACTTCACTGAATATATTTGTGTGCTGTTTTTCCTCTGGTAGATAGTTACTGAATGGAATCATTTATCTGCAAAATTTAAGCTTGAAACACAATGATCCAAGATGAATTTTAGTTAGACTTATACAGGTCATGTATGAAATATTTCTTATATGCCCATCACTTCAACTTCCTTGGAGGCAGAGCATATTATAATATATAATTCTTATAGGATTTACTACAATGCAGTATTTACCATGGCTGCCTTTTCATAAAATATGAACCTCTTCCAGAGTAATTCAGTTTTACTAAAGGTAACATGTGCATCCTAGTAATTCTGTTCTTGAAGATGACCACACTCTACATTTAATATATTTCATTCATAATTTCACATTTATTTAAATGTAAATTCTTGAGATTCTAAGTAAAAATTTCTCTTAACCGATAGAGAATCACAAAGCTGAAAAGACTTTAAAATAACATCTTGTCCAGAGGCTTGGTTTGATTTCATTTGAACTGCTATTGCAGAAAATGTTTGAATTACAAAACAAATGCCTGCATTTTATCTTTAATTAAATAATAGACAAAAAATTAGATTAATTTTATTCAGTAAACTGAAATATTTTTTAAAAACTATAAATATGTTATTTCCCTAAGTAACATAGTCACTCAGATTCATGAACTATCTTCACCCTTATTTAAATATCTACTTAAACCTCATATTGCAGACTTTCTTAATCCTTAACCTTTAAAACTATAACTCTTTAAGGCTCTTAATGAACAAGGAATAAAATAATGTTTAGTAGCTTATGATTTTTAGTTTGTTGTATAATCACATATTGTTTAACTTTTACATGATAGTTGAGAACACTCAGTGTGAAGTAGAATAAGCTAGTCATATTACCGCTACAAGGCAGTCAGAATGAAGGAGAATAGTAGATACCAGAAGTTTCAACTATTTTGACCACTCATTAATTATTCTTTTGGTGTAAATAACCCTTCCTGAGGATAGATCAGAAATTTTTCATCTGTGTTATTACACTTGGACTGCTAAAATAAAATTCTTCAGATCAGGTGGCTTGTAAGGTATAGACATTTTTTTCCCACAGTTCTTGAGGCAGAAAGTACAAGATCAGGACACCAACACAGTCATTTCTGGTAAAGACCTTCTTCCTGGTTTATAGCATGAAACTCCGTGCTGTGACCTCATACGGCAGAAGGGGCTGGAGAGTTCTGTCAGATGACATTTATAAGGGCACTAATCCCATTCATGAGAGCACAGCCTTCATTATCTAATCACCTCCAAAAGTCCCCAGTGTATAATATCATCATTTTGGGGGGGGGGCTGTTGAGATTTCAATATATGAATTTAAGGGGGACACATTCAGACCTTAGCATAAACCAAATATGTAATGAATATGCTCTAAGTCTTGTAGCTTTGTCAATAAAAAATCACTGCCTTTCCTTACATTTACTAATTTTTTCTCATCTTCTGACATGTTTTCTATTGAGGAGAAGGAATAAAAAAATTTATTGCTAATCATGTAAACATTATATCAAAATGAAACAACAGCAAATGTTTGCCTGGATTCATGTGACTGAGTGAATAAAGTATTAATTAATGAATAAATGACTGAGTCTTTGTTTAGTCAGAAGATAACTACTCGAGACCCAAAGTGTACTGCAAACCAGCTATGTTTTATTAACAAATAAGTAATTTCTTCGTGCTTTATTTTTCTCGTTTATCAAAAATAAGCACATTCATTAGCTGACTAGGTTTTGCACTGTTCACCTATAAATGCATGGATAAAGAAAAATTTTTCCAATTGTAATTTTAAAAATATCATTTAGTCAATTTATACTGGTATTTTGAAGTTAGACTGAAAAAATAATAAAAACATTTTTTAAAATTTCCATTATCTGTTTGTGTCATGTTAAAAATTTTTTAACATGATCTCATGATCTCTTGGTCATTTTCTTATATTCAACTTAAATTTTTTATGAGTATATGTTAAGAAAACAGAGAGTTCTTTTTTATCAATTCATAGTAAATTTTTTCTAATGTAGTGTTTAGTGGAGAATGTGAAAAAAATTAAGGGTAAGTCATTCAGTCTTATAGAAAATAAGTTCACTGAAGTTCCCTTTTGGCACAGGAAGTTAAGGATCTGACATTGTCACAGCATTCACTTGGGTCTCTGCTGTGGCAAGGATTTAATCCCTAGCCCAGGAATTTCTGCATGCTGTGGGTGGACAAGTTAAAAAAAAGGAAAATGGAATGAAAAATACAGTCATTTACAAGGAAATTGTTGGAGTTATAAACAATAATTAATCTACTCCACTGCTTTATATAAACATAGTGTACTTACAATTTTGTGGAAAACACAGTATTTAAATGAACAATAAATGTTAAATAAAATGAAGGCTGATTTAAACATAAAAGGCAATTAAATTTGGACTAAAAGATGCTGAAATGAAAATGAAGAAACTCTTAACACTGTATCCTAATATTACATAATGTCCTCCTCCCTAACCCCAGCTCTCAAAGTTCTACATATTCATGAACCATCATCTAATTAATTAGTTGACAGAGTTCTCTTCAACACAACTAACTCATCCATGGAATTGTATGAATAAAAACTATGTGAATAACGAACAAAGTAAAAAAAATTAATTAAAACAAAAAAAGTAGGCAATTAAGATAGTGTCTGAAAATTTCTCCAGCTCAATTTCAACTGCAAGTCAAAACCTCTACCACATATTTCCATACATGCTTATTTTTGTTATCCTCTCTGGACTCTAAAATTCCCTAAAAAGTCATTATTTTGCTTGCATTTATATTGCTAACAATTAGAAAAATAAACATATATTTGTCCCAATCTTACAAATCTACATTTTATACTAGGAAGTTTTAACACAGTAACTCAGTAATTTCTCTCATTATTTTATATCTCACTTTATATAAAAGAAAATATTAAATATAGTAAGAATTTTAGGTTCCAATATTACATAGCTAAGCTACATGGTGAACCCAAGATTTGAATTCTAATTCAAGACACGTTTTCCCTGTGGCATACACTGCCTCTCTTTCCTGAGTCAAAGTAGTCAATACGGTAAACACACACACACAGAGACACACACACACACACACACACACAATGATACGTTAAAAACAGTTTTATGATTATACAGATTTTATTTTTATTTTTTATTTTTTTCTTAATGGATTTTATTTTTAAATCCTCAAAAAATACTCTGATGATAATAATGAACTAAAACTCAAATAATTGATTCTAGAGAGGTATACATTATTTATGTAAAAGTTAGTGGCCTTTGGGTTCTTCAAACTGATATAAGGGAGGATTTACAATTCCTAGAGGAATGTATGAAATACATGGTCATTAGATCAGGTGCCTGAAACATCCATTTTTTTTAGTCAGGATTTTGACATTTAAGAAAATGGTATTCTGTTCCTGCTTAAATCTCTACTGAGAATCTAATATGGAGATGTTTTATCAAATGACCTAAGAAGCTTCATATCTTTTGTAATTAAGAAATGCTAATGGGACTTTTAGAAAGGTGGAAGTGGTCCAAAAGACTATTCCACTAACAAAGAACCTAGAACACCAGCAAATATTGCAAATTTAACTTTTACAGAACTTTCCAAAGTAACCATAGACTTGTAACAACCAGAGAAGCATTGATTCAAGAAAAACTGTTAATCTTGATGAAAACAGTTATTATTGTGGTAGTTAAAAAAGCCTTATTCTTTTTTACTCTTTTTAAGCTTTTCTATAGCTTTGAAAATGAACAGCCTCACAACCACTTTTGCTGTGAAAACAGCAACTGAGAAGTCTCCAAAGGGAGAGAACCAGGTTTGGAGATGTTCAAAAGGCCTTTTCCCAGAACACTGCATTATATGACCTAACTGGAAGCTTCCAGGAGAAGTCTCATACTCAGGGATTCTTTATATTAGACTGACTCAAAACTCCATTAGTGGGAAAAGCATTATTTCCAGGGCCTTTTTAGTTATTTATTCTTTAAATATAACAACCAAAGTCATTGTTTAAACTATAGCTGCCAGCTGGAGTTCCCTTCGTGGCTCAGTGGTTAACGAATCTGACTAGGAAACATGAGGTGGTGGGTTTGACTCCTGGCACTGCTCAGTAGGTTAACGATCCGGTGCTGCGATGAGCTGCAGTGTAGGTCACAGACGCAGCTCGGATCTGGCATTGCTGTGATTCTGGTGTAGGCTGGCAGCTACAGCTCCGATTAGAACCCTGGCCTGGGAAGCTCCACATGCCGTGGGTGCAGCTCTAAAACAAAAAGACAAAAAAACAAAAATCAAAAAACAAAAAACTATAGCTGCCTGAGACATAATCCCAGATGGAGCAAATAAGAGCATTTCAAATAGTTCTAACATATTTCTGAAGATTTAGAGTTTTGGGCATATTCAAAGGAAAGAACTGAGGAGGCCCTAATATCTCAATTCTAGCTGACATTGAGACCTTGCATACAGAAGTGAAGCTTAAATCAGAAATGTAAGCTGTAGTAATATCCTGTAGTAGGCACACAAAAACCCTAGGCAAAAAGTGGAAGACTTATTTGTTCCAGTCATTTGCAGAAATCTATGTCCAGTTACCTGACTACTAAACCACATACAGAGATGTCATTGGCCACAAAAGATAAAGACTTTATAAAATTAGTCCTAAAGAAAGATATTAAACAAAAATAAGAACAACTACCAACTTTGGGGAGAGGATAATGTTTCCAGAGTTGTGACATGTTTTTCAAAATGTCATTTAAAAGAAAAAAATTCAAGACACACAATGAAACAATGATGACAACCAGAGAGCAGTTAGGAGCAAGTGTCCCTGAAGAAATCCAGATGTCAAATTTGGCAAAGAAAAATGTCACATAACTAAAGAAAACAACATCTAAATAATTAAAAGAAAGTGGAGTTACAATTTGTCTTACCAAATAGTGAATATCAATATGAAATGTTATTTATATATAATTATTATATTATTGTATAACAATTTTCCATTATATACATTCTAGATTTGCAATATTCAATAACTGAAATAGAAAAATGTAGAGTATTTCAAAAGAGAATTTGAAACTCTAAAAATATGCCAAAGAATTATTCTAGAAGTATAGAATATATAATCTGAAATTAAGAATTTATTTTCTTGGTGTAGTAGCAGAACAAATAGCCTAAGCCAGCATTTAGTAAATTTCAGGACAGGTCAAGAACAATAGAGAGAGAAAAATAGATTGTGTATAAATATACAAATGGAAAAGTGTTGAAAACCAACTGTATGATACTTTAAAAAGACATATTAATATACAGAAATATAAATGTTGAAACTACTGTGATGAGAAAGCTTTATTCAAGCACTAACCATAAGACAGTTGGTTTGGAAATATTATTTTAAAAAAGGAAACTTTAAATAAAAAATATTATAAATGACATTACATAATAACAAAATGTCAAACATCTAAAAACCTAACCTTTTCTCAATTTTACAGTTTAGAAATAAATGAAGCAAAGTTTGACAGATTAAAAACTTATCCTCAGACATTCTAATAAATTAGTTTACCATTAAAGCCACTTGGAAATCCATGTTACATATATAATTCCTAAAAATAACATAAAATATATTTGCTCTTAATTTCTAAACATAAACTTAAGTTTCTGTGTGTTAGGAAGTGTTTACCACCAACAAAACCTCTTATATCTAGAATGCTTTTATTTGCATGTTAGGGGATTTTTATTGCATATACAGTATACACAAGTTCCTTGACTGGTATGTGAGATATTGAATGACAGACATCTGAGCTCATTATTCCTGATTTTCTTTTATAATCAATCATACAGGGACATATACACATAGAAGAATGCCTGGTCAGGCCACTCAGGATGGCTGTTCTCTTGTTTTCTGTCCATCCCCTACCTGATCAGTGCCTACTTCACCTATACATTGTGCATGACTAATCTTCCTATGTACTTACCCCAGGGCTCAGCTAAGTGACAGCTTATCAAAGGGCTGCTGAGGGGCATGTCCCTAACTGGTTTCCCTGGTAACTAATGAGCCAAACTGAGATAATTGTAATGCACCCTATAACTGGAAATCTCCCCTTCCCCATAGAGCAAAGACTTTCATCAACTCCTGCCTGCCAGCAGTCCAGGCAGATGGTAGGGTGTTGCCCCAAGACCTTACTTCAGAAATGTAAGCTACCACAGCCATTAAACTATTCATACCTCTATAGCTGACTCAAGGCTCTTTCTTTGGTCTTGGGGCTGGGCAAGCTTAGGGCCTAGTAGGCACACAGCAGGGTGCAGCCCAACAAAGAATTTAATACCTCGTAGTTTCATAAAGACTCTCTTACTTTTAGAAGCTTCTAAATTTCAATATATTGTTAATTACTTCACTAATAAGATCTCAGTTTGAATTTTATTACACAGTTTGAGATACTGGATTTTAGTATTATTTTCATACATATTCTTTTTGAAGTTCATAACTATATATGTGTATGATAATATAAATAATATCATAATATTCTTTCTTATTCTATGCATATTCCATGACTTTTCCTGGCTAAATATACATAAATATGTGCATACATTTTAAATATATAAATATATACACATTTTGCTGTATGTTATATACCATAGTGTTCAATGAGGCAATCTCTAAAATTAGAAATACTTTGGTCTGAATTCCAGCACAGCTCGTTTCTTTAACTACAGAATAAATATAACTGTGTAATAAAATAATCAAATAAACAATTATTGTTATAATTTTGAGGCTGTCATACTATTCACACCAACATACACATACACACATACAAATGCATACATATATGCTGTTTATTTATATATCCATGTATATACATATAATGATACATGCTATTTTTACTAATAAAAGGACATTGGACAGACTGCTTCATTTAAAAAATAAATATAACTATTGCAATGGTTAATGGTCATGATGACATTACAAATATTACTTCAGAGATATAAACAATTTAAAATTTCATTGGAATAATATTAAAAAGCTCTGAAGAAAATGTATAAAAAGATAACTGCATAATTAATAAATTTCTGAATATGTTAACAGTACCAAGTACTGCAGACAAAACAGATATTCTTTAAAAACAAATGAAAATAGCGGTAGTAAAAGGAAGAAATGCCATCAAGTCCATACTTCAACATTCCCCCAAAGAATTTTCACCTGAAGCTTTTAAATCTTTTTGAAAGGATTTCTTCACACACAGGAGAATGTTTTTACTCAAAAACTTATTTTTGGATTGGAATAAAATGGTGGAATAGAAGGACTGGAGCTCAACCTCTCTCATAAAAAACAATAAAACTACAACCAAAAGCCGAACAACCTTCAACCAAATGGACTGGAAACTTCCAAAAAAGATATTCTGCTCCGGAAGACAAAGAGGAGACCACATCAAGAGGTAGGAGGGGCGATTATGCGATAGAAGGAACCCCATACCTCCCGGGTGGGAAGCACCACAGACTGGAAAGTAACTATTACAGAGACTCAGATACAGGACTGAGAGTTCTGAGCCCCACAGCAAATCCCCATGCCTGGGATCTGGCACAGGGAGAAAGAGCCCCTGGAGCATCTGGCATTGAAGGCCAGCGGGGCTTGTGTGCAGGAGCTCCACAGGACTGGGGGAAACAGAGACCCCATTCTTGAAAGGCACATATAGAGTTTCACGTGCACTGGGTCCCAGGGCAAAGCAAAGTCTCTGTAGAAATAAGGGTGGAACCTGACTGCAATTTTGGAGGATCTTCTGGGAAAATAGGGGTGACTGTGGCTTGTTGTGGGGGCAGTGCATTGGAGGTGAAGCTCTTGGGAAAATTCATCAGCCTGCATTTCTCTGGAGGTGGCCATTTCAGGGAAAATGTGGTCCCTCCCATCAGCACTGAGAAAACCTAGGCCAAACAATATCCAGGTGGGATCACAGCCCCACCCATCAGTAAACAGGCTGTCTAAATACCACTCAGGCACACAGCCAGCCTCTAATCTCATCCAGAGACAAAGGCCCACCCATCAGAGGGAGAGGAATCAACCCAACCTACAAGTGAGCAGGCATCACTCCCTCCCATCAGGAAGCCTACACCAAGCCCACTCCATACCAAATTTAGCCACAGGGGAGGCAAACACCAGAACTAAGAGAGTCTATAACTCTATTGTCTACAAAAAGCTCACCCCACCAAAAACCTATAAAAACGAAAAGACAGAAAACTATAACTCAGATAAGCGAGAAAAAGAAAAGCCCAGAAAAACAGCTCAGTGATGAGGAGATTATCAGCCTCCCAGAAAGAGACTTTAGACTGTTGATGCTGAAGATGATGCAAGGCATTGGAAGTAGACTGGAGGAAAAGACTGATAATTCATAGAAAACACTGGGAAAAGAATTACTAGACATAAAAAATTAAACAAGAAGAGATGCAAAATACAATAACTGAAATAAAAAATTCATTAGAAGCAGCCTACAGTAAAATATAGGAGGCAGAAGAACGAATAGGTGAGGTGGAGGACAGATTAGTGGAAATCACTAATGAAAAAGAGAAAGATAAAAGATTGAAAGAAATAAGCAGAGTCTCAGAGAACGCTAGGATAATGTTAAACAACAACATCTGAATTAGAGGCTGCCAGAGGGAGAAGAGAGAGAGAAGGGGCCACATAAAATACTCGAAGAGATAATAGCCGAAAACTTCCCGAATATGGGAAAGGAACCACTCACTCAAATCCAGGAAGCACAAGTACCATATGGAATAAACCCAAGCAGGAACACCCCGAGACACATATTAATCAAAATGACCAAAATTAAAGACAAAAAGAAAATATTGAAAACAGCTAGGGAAAAGAAACAAATGATATACAAGGGAACTCCAATAAGGTTATCAGCAGAGTTTTCACCTGAAACTCTGCAGGCCAGAAGGGAGTGGCATGATATACTAAATGTGATGAAAGGGAAAAACTCCAACCAAGATTACCTTATTCAGCTAGGTTCTCATTCAGATTTAAAGGAAAGATCAAAACCTTTACAGATAAGCAAAACCTAAGAGGTTTCTGCAACACTAAACCAGCTTTACAACAAATCCTAAAGGAACTTCTCTAGGCAGAAAAGAAAAGGCAACAACCAGAAACAAAAACACTACAGATGACAAGGCTCACCAGAAAGGCATACATACCATAAAGATACAAAATCTTCCATGCACAGGTATGCTACCAAAATCAGAAATCATGAGAAGAGAGCACAATGCAGGACACTGGAGAAACCAGTGCAATTAGAAACCAACAACTTAAAACAATCTCATTTATATATGGACTCCTATATCAAAACTTCAGGGTAACTGCAAACCCAAATCAAAAATCTACAATTGATACACAAACAAATAAGAAAAATCAACTCAAATACAACATTAAAGATAGCCATCTTGTGAGAGGAGACAACAAGAGATTAAGGGAAGAAAAAAAGAGCAACAAAAGCCCCAAACAATTAATACAATGGCAATAAGAACATATATCAGTAATTACCTTAAATGTTAATGCACTGAATGCCACAACCAAAAGACACAGACTAGCCAAATGGATATAAAAACAAGACCCGTATATATGCTTTCTTCAAGAGACCCACTTCATTTCTAGAGACACATACAAACTGAAAGTGAGAGGATGGAAGAAAATATTCCATTCAAACGGGCATCAAAAGAGAGCCGGAGTAGCAATACTCCCATTCGACAAAATAGATTTAAAATGAAGAACATTTAAAGAGACAAGAAAGGGCACTACATAATGATCAAAGGATCAATCCAAGAAGAACATATAACAATTTAAATATCTACGCCCCCTAAATAGGATCACCACAATATATAAGGCAACTGCTAACAACTTTAAAAGGAGAAATCAACAAGAACCCAGTAATAGTGGGGGCCTTTAACACCTCACTTACAGCAATGGACAGTTCATCCAGACAGAAAATCAATAAGGAAACACAGGGTCTGAATTAAGCATTAGATAAGATGGACTTTATAGGACATTTCATCCAAAAGCAACAGAATACACATTCTTCACAACTGTGCATGGAACATTCTCTAAGACTGATCACATCCTGGGCTACAAATCAAGCCTCAGTAACTTTAAGAAAATTGATATTATTTCAAGTATCTTCTCTAACCACAATGTTATACGACTGGAAATCAACAACAAGAAAAAAATGGCCAAAAATACGAACACATGGAGACTAAACAACACGCTACTAAATAACCAATAGATCACTGAAGAAATCAAAGAGGAAATTAAAAAATACCCAGAAGAAAATGAGAACAAAGACAGGACACTCCAAAATCTCTGGTATGCAACAAAAGCAGTTCTAAGAGGAAAGCTGATAGCAATACAAGCCTACCTCAGGAAACAAGAAAAAGCTCAAATGAACAACCTAACTTTACATCTAAAGCAGCTAGAGAGGGAAGAACTGACAAGACCCAAAGATAGTAGAACATAAGAAATCATAAAGATCAGAGCCGAAATCAATGAAATAGAAACAAAGAAAACCACAGAAAAGATCAATGAAACTAAATGCTTGTTCTTTGAAAAGATGAACAAAATTGATCAACACTTAGCCAGACTTATCAAAAAAAAAAATAGAGAGAGGACACAAATCAATAAAATTAGAAATGAAAAAGGAGAAGTATCAATAGACATCACAGAAATACAAAGGATCATAAGAGACTACTATATACAACTCTAAGGCAATAAAGTGGAAATGCTAGAAGAAATGGACAAATTCTTAGTAAAGTACAATCTCCCAGGATGAAAGCAAGGTGAAATAGAAAATATGAATAGACCAATCACAAGTTCTGAAATTGAAACTGTGATTAAAAGATTTCCAACACACAAAAGTCCAGGACCAGAAGGTTTCACAGGTGAATTCAATCAAACGTTTAGAGAAGAGCTAACGACTATCCTTCTGAAACTCTTCCAATAAATGGCAGAGGAAGGGACACTCCCAAACTCATTCTATGAGGCAACCATCATCCTGATACCAAAACCAGACAAAGATATCACAAAAAAAGAAAATTACAGGCCAATCTCATTGATGAACATAGATGCAAAAATTCTCAACTAAGTACTAGCCAACCAAATTCAACAATATATTAAAAGGACTGTACATCACGATCAAGTGGGATTTATCCCAGGGATGTAAGGATTCTTCAATATCTGCAAATCAATCAGTGTGATACACCACATAAACAAAGTGAAGAAAAAACCAGAGATGCAGATAAAGCCTTTGACAGAATCCAACACCCATTTGTGAAAAAACCCTTCAGGAAGTGGGCATAGGTGGAACCTACCTCAACATAATAAAGGCCATCTATGACAAACCCAGAGCTCACATCATTCTCAATGGTGAAAAGCTGAAACAATTCCCGCTGAGATTAGGAAGAAGACAGGGATGTACACTCTTGCCACCGCTATTCAACATAGTTCTGGAAGTCCTAGCTACAGCAATCAGAGAAGAAGAAGAAATAAAAGGAATCAAATGGAAAAGAAGAAGTAAAACTATCACTTTTTGCAAATGACATGATACTATACATACAGAATCCTAAAGACTCTACCAGAAAACTGTTAGAGCTCATTCACGAATTTGGCAAAGTCACAGGATACAAAATTAGTACACACAAATCAACTGCATTTCAATATACTAACAATGAAAGATCAGAAAGAGAAATTAGGGAAGCAATCCCATTTAGCATCACATCAAAAAGAATCAAATACTTAGGAATAAACCTGCCTAAAGAGACAAAAGACCTGTACTCTGAAAATTATAAGGCACTTATGAAAGAAAAAAAGGATGACACGAACACGTGGAAAGACATACCATGCTCTTGGATTGGAAGAGTCAATATTATCAAAATGACTATACTACCTAAGGCAATCTACACATTCAATGCAATCAAAATCAAATTATCAAAGACCTTTTTTCACAGAACTAGAACAAAATTATTAAAGTTATTTTTGGAAACACAAAAAATGCAGAATAGCCAACGACATCCTGAAAAAGAAAAATGGAGCTGGAGGAATCAGGCTCCCTGACTTCAGACTCTACTACAAAGCTACAGTCATCAAAACCGTATGGTACTGGCACAAAGACAGAAATATAGGTCAGTGGAACAGGATAGAAAGCCCAGTATTAAATCCACACATCTACAGTCAACTAATCTATGACAATGGAGGTAAGAATATACATTGAACAAAAGACACCCTCTTCAAGAAGTGGTGCTGGGAAAACTGGACAGCCACATGTAAAAAAATGAAACTAGAACACTTCCTAACACTGTGCACAAAAATAAACTTAAAATGGGTTGAACATCTAGATATAAGACCAGATACTATAGAACTCTTAGTGGAAAACATAGGCCAAACACTCTCTGACATAAATGATAGCAACATCTTCTCAGATCCATCTGTCAGAGTAAGGACGATAAAAAGAGAAATAAACAAATGGGACTTAATTAAACTAAAAAGTTTCTGCACAGCAAAGGAAAGTCGAAACAAAATGAAAAGACAACTCACAGAATGGGAGAAAATATTTGCAAATGAATCAAATGACAAGGGATTAATCTCTAAAATTTACAAACACCTCCTACATCTCAATACCAAAGACACAAACAACCCTATCAAAAAAAAAGGGCAGAGGATCTAGGCAGAGAATTCTCCAAAGAAGACATGCAGATGGAAAATAAACACATGAAAAGATGTTTAACAACACTCATCATTAGAGAAATGCAAATCAAAACCACTATGAGGTACCACCTTACACATGCCAGAATAACCATCATCAAAAAGTCTATAAACAATAAGTGTTGGAGAGGGTGTGCAGAAAAAGGATCCCTATTACACTGCTGGTGGGAATGCAAATTGGTGCAACCACTGTGGAAAACAGTATGGAGATTCCTGAGAAAACTCAAAATAGAATTACCATTTGATCCAGCAATCCCACTCCTGGGCGTCTATCCAGAGGAAACCATGACTCAAAAAGACACATGTACTCCAATGTTCATTGCAGCACTCTATGCAATAGCCAGGTCACAGAAACAACCTAAATGACCATCAAAAGAGAAGTGGATAGGGAAGATATGGTACATACACACAATGGAATGTTACTCAGCCATTAAAAGGAACAAATTACCAACCTTTTTAGCAACATGAATGGACCTAGAAATTATCATGCGAAGTGAAACCAGTCAGACAATTAGACAGCAACACCCAATGCTACTGCTTACATGTGGCAACTAAAGAGACACAACGAACTTCTTTGTAGAACAGATAATGACTCACAGACTTTAGAAAACCTTGTTTTTTCATATAAGACAATCTGGGGGGTAGGGGGATGCACTGTGGGTTTGGACATAAAATCTATCAAATTGACTTGCGATGATTTTTGTATACTTATAATTGAAATAAAATTCATTAAGTTCAAAAAAGCATATTTTTTTTTAACTTGGTAAAAGAACGTGCTACAAAACACCATAAACTGTAATATCCTATCACGATGTATTACATGCTTAAGCCATTACAGGGAAACCATTTTATTTCTTCACATTTACTGTTTTATACTAAAAAATGGCAGCTATATAAACAGTAGAAACACATTGTAAAGAAATTTCTATTCAAACAGTAAATAAAATACTGAGGATTAATACATTTCTTTTCATACTGAGTACCACAAACGTGAGTTTGCCATTCTTTGTAATCACCATGACTGATCAGCAACTTAGGAGTTGTTATATGTGCTTACCTTTTTACATTACTGTGGATATATTTTCCATATTTTTATTGAAACCAATATTTATTATTTTATTTAAGGTGAAGTATTTTGTCTTGTTCCTTTTTAACATTGTCAGTATTAAGCAACTTAGTACATACGTTATTTCTGCATACAAAATTCTTTGAACTCCTGCGCCTCTTACAATTACTCTCATAAGCTTCGTTCCACTCTGCTTCCTCTTTGGTCAAATTATTCCAATTATCCAATATGTGTCACTATCTTACACTTTTCTCTCCTCTATTCCATTTCCATTGCCTAGAGAGGAATATGCTTAATAATTCTCTCAATTTATATATATATATATATATATATATATATATATATATATACACATACATACATACATATTTCTTGTTTTTTTGCATTTTAGCTGGTTTACAGATTTCTAAAGATTTTCCAACTGCACCACGTGGTGACCTGGTTACATGTACATATATGGATGTCACATGTGATTAGACATTGTTCCCTGTGCTATACAGCTGGATCTCCTTGTTTTTTCATCATGGAAGCACCGGTTAACCCCATTCCCTCCGTCCTTCTCCCCCGCCCCCTTGGAAACCACAAGTCTGTTCCCCATGTTCGTGATTTACTTTTCTGTTGAGAGGTTCATTTGTGCAGTGTTTTAGACTCCAGTTATAAGAGATTTCATATGACATCTGTCTTTCTCCTTCTGACTTGCTTCACTCAGTATGAGGGTCTCTAATTCCATCCATGTTGCTGCAAATGACATCATTTTATCCTTTTTATGGCTGAATAGTATTCCATCATGTATATATACCACTTCTTCCTAATCCAGTCATCTGTCAATAGACATTTGGGTTGTTCCATGTCTTGGCTATTGTGAATAGTGCTGCAGTGAACATGCGTGTGCAAGTGTCTTTCTCAAGGAAATTTTGTCGGGATATAAGCCCGAGAGTGGGATTGCTTGGTCATACAGTAGTTCTATGTATAGTTTTCTAAGGTGCCTCCACACTGTCTTCCATAGTGGTTGCACCAGCCTACATTCCCACCAACAGTGCAGGAGGGTTCCCTTTTCTCCACACCCCCTCCAGCAATTGCTGTTTGTGGACTTTTTAATGATGGCCATTCTGACTGGCGTGAGGTGGTAGCTCATGGTAGTTTTGATTTGCATTTCTCTAATCATCAGTGATGCGAGCATTTTTTCCTGTGCTTGTTGGCCATCTGTATATCTTCTTCGCAGAAATGTCTATTCATGTCCTTTGCCCATTTTTCAATGGGGTT
>PVHT020000034.1:19628654-19702711 GCA_004024745.2 Catagonus wagneri | reverse complement strand
CATGAGCATGGAACATCTTTTCATTTGTTTGTATCTCTTTGATCTCCTTGGTTAATATTTTATAGTTCTCTGCATATAAGTTTTTCACTTCCTTGGTCAGGTTTATTCCCAGGTATTTGATTTTTTGGGGTGCTATTTTAAAAGGTAAAATATTTTGGTATTCTTTTTCTAATATTTCATCATTAGCAAACAGAAATGCAACTGATTTCTGAAGGTTAACCTTATATCCTGCTACTTTGCTGAATTTGTTGATCAGTTCAAATCATTTTGGGGTTGAGTCTTTGGGGTTTTCTGTATATAGTATCATGTCATCTACATACAGTGAGAGTTTTACCTCTTCTCTTCCTATTTGGATGCCTTTTATTTCTTCTGTTTGTCTGATTGCTGTAGCTAGGACTTCTAATACTATGTTGAATTAATAGTGATGAGGGTGGGCATTGTTGTCTTGTTCCAGATTTTAGTTGAAAGGCTTTCAGCTTTTCTCCATTGAGTATTATGTTTACCATGGGTTTTTCATATATGGCCTTTGTACGTTAAGGAATGTTCCCTGTATTCCCACTTTGGTAAGAGTTTTGAACATGAATGGATGTTGTACTTTGTGAAAGGCTTTTTTCTGCATCTATTGAGATAATCATGTGGTTTTTAACTTTTCTTTTGTTAATGTGGTGTCAGACGTGGATTGATTTGCATACGTTGAACCATCCTTGTGCACCTGGGATGTGTCCCACCTGATCATGGTGTATGATCTTTTTGATATGGTGTTGGATTCGGTTGGCTAAAATTTTGTTGAGAATTTTTGCATCTGTATTCATCAAAGATATTTGGCCCATAGTTCTCTTTTTTTGTGGTGTCTTGGTGTGGTTTTGGAATTAAGGTGATGTTGCCATCATAGAATGTCTTTGGGAGTGTTCCTTCTTCAACTGTTTGGAAAAGCCTAAGGAGGACGGGTATGTGTTTCTCTTTGTATGTCTGGTAGAATTCACCTGTGAAGCCATCTGGTCCTGGACTTTTATTTGTAGGGAGTGTTTTGATGACATACTCGATTTCATTTCTAGTGATTGGTCTGTTCAGTTGATTTATTTCTTCTTGATTCAGTTTTGGCAGGGTGTAGGTCTAAAATATAGTCCATTTATTCTTAATGGTTAATGGATCCATTCAAGAAAAAGATATTACAATTGTCAATATATATGCCCCCCACACAGGAGCACCCAACAGTACAACAAGTACTATCAGACATAAAAGTAGAAATAGATGGCAATACAATAATTGTAGGAGACTTTAACACTCCACTCATATCAATGGACAGATCCTCTAGGCAGAAAATCTGTAAGGCAACAGAGATCCTAAATGACACAATAGAAAAGTTAGACCTACATTTTCAGGACATTACATCCAAAACAATCAGAATATCCATTCTTGTCAAGTGCACATGGAACATTCTCAAGGACAGATCACATACTGGGGCACAGAGCTCACCTCAACAAATTTAAGAGTATAGAAATTTTCTCAATTATCTTCTCTGACCACAAGGGCATGAAACTAGAAATCAACCACAGGAAAGGAAATGAGAGAAAACATACTACATGGAGACAAAACAACATGCTTCTAAAAAACAAATGGGTTAATGAGGAAATCAAGAAAGAAATAAAAAACAAATACCTTGAGACAAATGAGAATGAAGACACAACAACCCCAAATCTATGGGATGCCGCAAAAGCAGTGTTTAGAGGGAAGTTCATAGCATTAGAGGCCTTCCTCAAAAAAGAAAAATCTCAAATTGAAAACCTAACCCATCAACTTATTGATTTAGAAAAAGAAGAACAAAAACACCCTAAAGTCAGCAGAAGGAAGGAAATCATTAAGGTCAGAGAGGACATCAATAAAATAGAAATTCGAAAAACAACAGAAAAAAATCAATAAATCCAAGAGCTGGTTCTTTGAAAAGGTAAACAAGATTGACAAATCTCTGGCAAGACTCACCAAGAAGAGGAGAGAAAAAATCCAAATAAACAAAATAAGAAATGAAAAAAGAGAAATTACAATGGATATTACAGAAATACAAAAAGCCATGAGAGAATACTATGAACAATCATATGCCAACAAATTTAATAGTCAATTTATATTCTTGCACAAAGAACATCATGTTGTTAATATAGGCAAAAGGAGCATCATTTATTTAAAATACTTTTTAAAATACTTCTTCTAGCAATATTTTAGAAAAGATGACAATGTCTAGTTGAAAAGATAAGGAACTGTAGCATATTGCCCTACATAAGGCACAAACTAAAAAACTTAATAAATTAGGAGTTCCCATCATGGCACAGCAGAAATGAATCAATGCAACTAGGAACCATGAGGTTGCAGGCTTGATCCCTGGCATCTTTCTGTGGGTTGAGAATCCGGCATTGCTGTGAGCTGTGGTGTATGTTGCAGATGAAGATCAGGTCTCAAGTTGCTGTGGCTGTGGCATAAGCCATGAGCTATATCTCAGAGTGGACCCCTAGCCCGGGAACCTCCATATGCTGCTGGTGTGGCCCCAAAAACCAAAAAAAAAAAAAAAAAACCTTAATAAATTAATGTATGTAATCATACATGGATAAATGCTCTCACAAAGGAAAAAAAAGATAATTGAGAACATTCAGAAGGAAGAGTTAAAGACAAAAATATTCAAAGTATAATTTTCCCATTTTAAACAATGGTGTTGATAGACTATATAGATTCCCATAGTGATTGCTATGAAGAATGATAATTATTTAAATGTTCAATATATTGTCTAAGAAGTAACTATATTTATTTATTATCCTATTTTACTAAAGTGCAGGTGTTATGTGAGCTGGCGAACTTCTACATATTCTCTCTTGGTTGTTGAGATTAACAGTAATGTTCACGAGAAAAAGACTCAAGTTTATTACTTTTGGCACTGCTCACATGGAAAAATATCCTCAATGAGGACAGTTAAAGTATCTCTCTCATTCTCTCTCTCTTTATGTACACACATACACACTCACACCCACCCACACCTCTCTCCCATACAGAATGTATATGTTCTCTGTTATTTCCCTATATTTCTTTATTCTCCTTTGAGATCATTAAAGGAAAGCACAACAAAACCAAACTTGGGTTCTCAATTACACATAAGGTCAGAATTCATTGTCTCAGAAATGAATCTGTTACACTTCTAAAGGACTGATATGGTTGAAACTTGCCTTCTGGGTATGGTCTCTGTGTAGCTCCTTAATATTTTTATTTAAATGGGTATTGACCTCTTAACACACACCTTGCTTTAAATTCACTTTTCTCGGATGCCACACAAATTACAGGAACATTTAGCTAATGCCTCACTGATATGATTGCACATAAACTCTTGAAATGTATTCAAGTGCTGATTAAAGTAAGAGCAAAAAATGATGCTATCCATTGTAGTACTAATCTACTATGTATTATTCATGAAGGGTAAAAAAATTAATTTTCTAATTTAAATAATTATTATACATACTTTTAAAATTGAAGATAGTTGATTTACAATATTGTATTAGTTTCAGATGTGTAGACACACATGTTAATTATTTCATTATTGTTGATGTTTTGTTATTTTTAGTGCTGGGTCCTTAATGGTGATTTAGACAATTATTATTTATTTATTTAAAAAATTTTGATTATAGTTTATTTATAATGTTCCGTCAATTTTTAGAGAACTATTTAGTGTGTGTAAAAACTTGGCGATAAATCCATTTCAAAAGATTATAACTTATGCTATTTGATTATTGCTATAAAAATATCTATATTGCATTTGGCAGAACTTCTATCA
This sequence comes from Catagonus wagneri, assembly GCA_004024745.2. Classification (NCBI taxonomy): domain Eukaryota; kingdom Metazoa; phylum Chordata; class Mammalia; order Artiodactyla; family Tayassuidae; genus Catagonus; species Catagonus wagneri. The sequence continues at coordinate 19,698,903 of PVHT020000034.1, read as the reverse complement.
AAGATTTAAAAAACAGAGCTACTATTCCATGGCCAAGTTATACTGATTTTGACATTAAAAATCTTTCAACTTCCTTTAAAACAATAATATCTGGAATTCTCTTTGGATAACTCTAATTTCGAGTAACTAGTCCAGTCAAAGTTGTGGTTCAGTTCATACTTATGCCAACATCCCCTCCCTAGAAGTGGATACTAAGCTTAGTCTAATAAGTTTATTTCATGCCACTAATCAAAATGCTTTTTTTTCAAAAATGGGCATAGGACCTAGTTCTAGTCAGTGAAAAATGACATTTCCTATGAATTCTGGCAAAGCAACTTTCCTTGTCTTTTCCTCAGTCACTACATGGATAGACTCTCATTCATATTTTAGACCTGATAATTGAAGGCATAAGGCCTAAAAGTGGAATGGAGACTCTTCTTCGCATTATTTTGTGGGTAGTAGCTAAGGTACAAACAAGTTATTTCTTTTATTCAGGATTACATGACTAGCAAACATTAGAACTGGGATAGGAAGCCACATTGTCACATTTGGCCTGCACTCACTAAAACCTTTTAAGTTACATATTTATTATCCCCAATTTATAGATGAGAAAAATGAGGATCTGTGAGGTTAGTACAATCTGATTAAACTCCTGGGTATTTAACCACATATGTTGTAAAAACTGTTGCAAAATTGATTTGTAGGGGCTCATACAACTAAGTGTGTACACCAGAGATGGTCACTGCTGTTACACACAAATTTTTCAAGGCTTCCTTCAGTTGCCTCGGCAGTCATTCCTCTAATATGTTACTGCCACTCTGCAATCCTCAAAAATTCAAAAATCCATGTCTATTTTAAAACGTGGTCCATTTACACCTACTCCAAGACAGTAGTTTTGTAGGTACATATATGGATAAAAATATTGTGCATTCACATACACACACACACACACACACACGCATGCCTGAAAGTATACCTATTTTGAAACCACAGAGAAAGAAAAAGCGATTTAATACAGATATATAATTTTATGTGGATCAGAGAAGGCAGAGCAGAAACTAAGAGTATCCTTATCCTTGATGAAAATATTTGAGATGATGGACCAAATCTTACCTGATCTAGCTTTGCCTCTGGATTTTTCAATTATGAGACACAAAACTTCCTCTTACTATCTAACAGACAGTGAGATGAAATTTCTGTCAGTGAAAATAATAAGCTTTCTAAAAGACACATTGATGCTCAGAGCTTTCTGCTTTTCAGAAAGACGATTTGTAATAGTACCATTATCTCCATGAATAAGTAATGTAGGAGATGGAATCGTAGGTAACAATAATTTTGTATTTTCAAAATTTTAAACCAGAGTTGACTTCATTGAAAAGATCTGCAATGCTATATTCATAGGCTAAGAGAGTACATAATATATAGACGCTAAATTCTTCAGAGACGACTCCATGTTGTCACTAATATTAATTTTTATCCTCAGAAAAATGTTCACATTATCCCCTTTCATCATCAGCCCTTACCACACTTTTGTTTAGGCCCTTGCTATATCCTACTTTGAGAATTGCATGGTTTCTGTTTTCTAACTATTAATAACTAATAGTTTTCCATTATTACCTGAGTTTCTAACTATTTAACTTTTCTAATTCTGAAAGAGTAGTGTGAAAGAGAAAGAAATAGATCTATTATTTATGCTTCTCTGGAGAATCCAGGCTAATACATCGGTTATGATGGCTAAAAGCCAATATAGATACTGGTAAATTTCTGACAGGTGAATGTAGGCACATGAGTTACTTCTTGTAACTTGGAAGGCAGTTTAGTCAAAGAGAGAGTACCATATGCATTAGTTCCAACTGATGGGGTTCCTATCTGCTCTGAGAAATATTTACAAAATACTTAAACACTAGCCTGCAGGAGTAAGTGGGTCTATGTGGCTGCAACAACTTGGCATACACCAGGGTTTCAGGGGAGGCCTTTGCAAATGTAATGTGATGGGTATATTTGGCCCTTAGCTGTGATCTGAGCATGGTTCCAATGATGGCAGTGATATCAATGTCAGTGATCTGGATACAAATTTGTGACTCAGTAGGCACTACTATCGTTTTGAATACCTGCCCTGGTTTACATCCTGGGACTAGTTTCTATACTGTGAACTGGTTTCTTAAATGAGAAAATAAAACTTGGTATTGCAGGCTCAAATACTCTGATTTAAAACTAAAATAGGGCACAGGAAAAGATAATGTCTTCATTTTGTAATACTTTTACCCAGAAAAAAACTCTTGCTCTGTTCTGTGTATACATGTTTGAATTGGATCAAGGTAGATTAGCTGATGGTGCACATGAAAAGCAATTTTTTCCTGAAAGGGATAAATAATATACCATTGCATTTATGTTGAATATATTTTATATTTGCAGATGTATACTATAATAATCACAAGATACATATAACAATTGTGTAAATGAGAACCTAATAAAGTCAATTTTAAGTTTTATTCACTTAAAAATGCACATATTTATATTTCATATACTTAAGTATAAATGTCAAAAGCCATGTGACCAGTGACTACCAAGCTGAAGTACTAAAGTGGATGAAGTATCTCTAAACATTGAATTCCCTATAACTTATGCATTAGCTGTATCTCACCATTTCCCAATAAGTATTTTCATTTTTATTTTCCTTTCACGTTCAAGAGTTTAGTAATTTTTCTTGTTTCATATATAATCAATAGACAATTTAGGACTCTATTATGGCATTTCTAAACTATTTAGTACTCTATTATGGCTATTTTTGCCTTAATAATGCTCTTTTTTATTTATAACATTATTTTCAGATCATTAAATGCACCAAAGGTCATGATGAGTTTATCTTTTATTCTGAAAAAGATGAAAGGCTATTATTGTTCAGCAGGCAATGAGATGGCCACATATATTTTTTTATTAGACATGTAAGCTTAGAAATTTTATTACTGGACTAGGATAAGGATGGAATCTGAAAAACTACTTAGAAAGCTGCATATATCTTTAATGATTTATTTATATTATATGTAATATAATATATACATCTCATATATCTATATAAAAGCAAGAGAGAGAAAGACACAGAAAGACAAAGACATGGAGAGAGGAATTGGCTCACATGATATACAGGCTGAAAAGTCCAAGATCTAGAGTCATCAAATCAAACTAGAGGTTCAAGAAAGTCAACGTTATAGCTCCAGTCTGAGTCCAAGAGCTGGTCCTTAGCTTTAGTCCCCATCTAAAGACCTGAGATCTAGCATTGGGAGATTCGATTAAGAGGGCAGCATAGAAGGACTGGAGCTCAAATTCTCTCCCAAAAAAACAACAAAACTTCAACCAAATGCTGAGCAACCTTCAACCAAATGGACTGTAAACTCTCAAAAAAGATATTCTGCTCCAGAAGACAAAGAGGAGACCACATCAAGAGGCAGGAGGGGCAATTATATGATAGAAGCAACCCCACACCTCCCAGGTGGGAAGCACAACAGACTGGACAGTAACTGTATCACAGAGACTCAACTACAGGACTGAGAGTACTGAGCCCCACAGCAAATCCCCATGCCTAGGATCTGGCACAGGGAGAAAGAGCCCCCGGAGAATCTGGCATTGAAGGCCAATGGGGCTTATGTGCAGGAGCTCCACAGGACTGGGGGAAACAGAGATCTCATTCTTGAAAGGCACACACAGACTTGCACGTGCACTGGGTCCCAGGGCAAATCAGTCTCAATAGGAATCTGGGTGAAGCCTGACTGCAATTTTGGAGGATCTCCTGGGAAAACAGGAGTGACTGTGCCTTGTTGTGGGAGAAGGGCATTGGAGGTGAAGATCTTGGGAAAATTCATCAGCCTGCATTTCTCTGGAGGGGGCCATTACTGGGAAAATCTGGTACCTCTCATCAGAGCTGAGAAGACCCAGGTCAAACAAGAATCCAGGTGGGATATCAGCCCCACCCATCAGTAAACCGGCTGCCTAAAGACCCCTCAGGCACACAGCCAGCCTCTAATCTCATCCAGAGACAAAGGTCCACCCATCAGAGGGAGAGGAATCAACCCCACCTACAAGTGAGCAGGCATCACTCCCTCCCATCACGAAGCCTACAGCAAGCCCCCTCCATACAAACTTTAGCCACAGGGGAGGAAAACACCTGAACTAAGAGAGGCTACAACTCTATTGTCTACAAATGCTCACCATGCCAAAAACGTAAAAAAACCAAAAGACAGAAAACTGTAACTCAGATATGGAAGAAAGAGAAAAGCCCAGAAAAACAGCTCAGAGATGAGGAGATTATCAGCCTCCCAGAAAGAGACTTTAGACTGTTGATGCTGAAAATGATGGAAGGCATTGGAAATAAACTGGAGGCAAAGACAGATAATTTAGAGGAAAAACTAAGCAAAGAAATACAAGATGTAAAATTTAAACATGAAGAGATGCAAAATACAATAGCTGAAATAAAAAATTCATTAGAAGTAGCCAACTGTAGGATACAGAAGGCAGAAGAATGAATCAGTGAGGTGGAGGACAGATTACTGGAAATCACTAAAGCAGAAAAGAAAAGAAATAAAAGATTGAATGGAAATGAGCAGAGCCTCACAGAACTCTTGGATAATGATAAATGCAACATCGGTATTATAGGTGTGCCAGAGGGAGAAGAGAGAGAGAAGGGGACAGGAAAAATATTCAAAGAGATAATAGCCTGAAAAATTCCCTAATATGGGAAAGGAACCACTCACTCAAATCCAGGAAGCACAACGAGTATCATATAAAATAAACCCAAGGAGGAACACCCCGAGACACATATTGATCAAAATGACCAAAATTAAAGACAAAGAGAAAATACTGAAAGCAGCTAGGGAAAAGAAACAAATGACATACAAGGGAACCCCAATAAGGTTATCAGCAGATTTTTCCACTTAAACTCTGCAGGCCAGAAGGGAGTGGCATGATATACTAAGTATGATGAATAGAAAAAATTTCAAACCAAGATTACTTTACCCAGCAAGGCTCACATTCAGATTTGAAGGAAAGATCAAAACCTTTACAGATAAGCAAAACCTAAGAGATTTCTGCAACACTAAACCAGCTTTACAACAAATACTAAAGGACCTTCCCTAGGCAGAAAAGAAAAGGCCACAATCAGAAACAAAAACACCACAAATAACAAGGCTCACCATGAAAGGCATATATACAGTAAAGATACTAAATCATCCATGCACAATTATGCTACCAAAATCAGAAATCATGAGAAGAGAGCACAATGCAGGACACTGGAGAAACCAGTGCAATTAGAAACCAACAACTTAAAACAATCTCATTTATATATAGACTCCTATATCAAAACTTCAGGGTAACTGCAAACCCAAATCAAAAATCTACAATCGATACACAAACAAATAAGAAAAATCAACTCAAATAAAACATTAAAGATAGCCATCTTGTGAGAGGACACAACAAGAGAATAAGGGAAGAAAAAAAGAGCAACAAAAACCCCAAACAGTTAATACAATGGCAATAAGAACACATATATCAGTAATTACCTTAAATGTTAATGGACTGAACGCCACAACCAAAAGACACAGACTAGTCAAATGGATATAAAAACAAGACCCATATATATGCTGTCTTCAAGAGACCCACTTCACTTCTAGAGACACATACAAATTGAAAGTGAGAGGATGGAAGAAAATATTCCATGCAAACGGGCATCAAAAGAAAGCCAGAGCAGTCATACTCCTACCAGACAAAATAGACTTTAAAATGAAGAACATCTTAAGAGACAAGGAAGGACACTACATAATGAGCAAAGGATCAATCCAAGAAGAAGACACAACAATTATAAATATCTGTGCACCCAACATAGGATCACCACAATATATAAGGCAACTGCTAACAACCTTAAAAGGAGAAATCAACAAGAACACAGTAATAGTGGGGGCCTTTAACACCTCACTTACAGCAATGGACAGGTCATCCAGACAGAAAATCAGTAAGGAAACACATGCCCGAAATGAAGCATTAGATAAGATGGACTTTATAGGACATTCCATCCAAAAGCAACAGAATACACATTCTTCTCAAGTGCTCACAGAACATTCTCTAAGATTGATCACATCCTGGACTACAAATCAAGCCTCAGTAACCTTAAGAAAATTGAAATCATTTCAAGCATCTTCTCTGACCACAATGCTATACGACTGGAAAACAACAAGAAAAAATTGGCCAAAAATACAAATACATGGAGATTAAACAACACGCTACTAAATAACCAATGGATCACTGAAGAAATCAAAGAGGAAATTAAAAAATACCTAGAAGCATATGACAACAAAGACAGGACACTCCAAAACCTCTGGGATGCAGCAAAAGCAATTCTAAGAGGAAAGCTGATAGCAATACAATCCTACCTCAGGAATCAAGAAAAAGCTCAAATAAACGACCTAACTTTACATCTAAGGCAGCTGCAGAGGGAAGAACTGACAAGACCCAAAGTTAGTAGAACAAAAGAAATCATAAAGATTAGAGCAGAAATCAATGAAATAGAAACAAAGAAAACCATAGAAAAGATCAATGAAACTAAAGGCTTGTTCTTTGAAAAGATCAACAAAATTGATAAACACTTAGCCAGACTTATCAAGAAAAAAACACAGAGGACACAAATCAATAAACATAGAAATGAAAAAGGAGAAGTCACAATAGACTTCACAGAAATACAAAGGATCATAAGATACTAATTTATGCAACTATATGGTAACAAAATGGAAAACCCAAAAGAAATGGAAACATTCTTAGAAAAGTACAATCTTCCAAGACGAAACCAAGATGAAATAGAAAATATGAATAGACCAATCACAAGTTCTGAAATTGAAACTGTGATTAAAAAATTTCCTACAAAAAAGTCCGGGACCAGATGGTTTCACAGATGAGTTCAATGAGACAATTAGAGAAGAGCTAACGCCTATCCTTCTGAAACTCTTCCAAAAAATTGCAGAGGAAGGGACACTCCCAAACTCATTCTATGAGGTAAACATCATCCTGATGCCAAAAACAGACAAAGATATCACAAAAAAGAAAATTACAGGCCAGTCACATTGATGAACACAGATGCAAAAATTCTCAACAAAATACTAGCCAACCGAATCCAACAATACACTAAAAGGATTGTACATCATGATCAAGTGGGATTTATCCCAGGGATGCAAGAATTCTTCATTATCTGCAAAATAATCAGTGTGACACACCACATTAACAAACTGAAGAATAAACACCATATGATCCTCTCCATAGATGAAGAAAAAGCCTGTGACAAAATACAACACCCATTTCTGATAAATACCCTTCAGAAAGAGGGCATGGGGGAACCTACCTCAATATAATAAAGGCCATCTATGACAAACCCAGAGCTCACATCATTCTCAATGGTGAAAAGCTGAAAGAAAACCCGCAGAGATCAGGAAACAGACAGGGATGTCCAGTCTCGCCACCACTATTCAACATAGTTGTGGAAGTCCTAGCTACAGCAATTAGAGAAGAAAAAGAAATAAAAGGAATCCAAATTGGGAAGGAAGAAGTAAAACTATCACTTTTGTCAGATTACATGATACTATACATAGAGAATCCTAAAGATTCTACCAGAAAACTGTTAGAGCTCATCCACGAATTTGGCAAAGTCACAGAATACAAAATTAATAGACACAAATCAAGTGCACTTCTATATACTAACAATGAAAGATCAGAAAGAGAAATTAGGGAAGCAATCCCGTTTACCATTGCATCAAAAAGAATAAAATATTTAGGAATAAACCTGCCTAAAGAGACAAAAGACTTGTACTCTGAAAATTATAAGGCGCTGATGAAAAAATCAAGGATGACAAGAACAGGTAGAAAGACATACCATGCTCTTGGATTGGAAGAGTTAATATTATCAAAATGACTATACTACCCAAGGCAATCTACACATTCAATGCAATCACAATCAAATTACCAAAGACCTTTTTACACAGAACTAGAACAAAAATACTAAAGTTTTTTTTGGAAACACAAAAAACCCAGAATAGCCAAAGACATCCTGAAAAAGAAAAATGGAACTGGAGGAATCAGGCTCTCTGACTTCAGACTCTACTACAAAGTTACAGTCATCAAAACCGTATGGTACTGGCACAAAGACAGAAATATAGATCACTGGAAAAGGATAGTAAGCCCAGAATTAAATCCGCACATCTATAGTCAACTAATCTATGACAATGGAGGAAAGAATATACACTGGATAAAAGACAGTGTCTTCAATAACACCGTGAAAACAAAAATAAACTAAAAATGGTTTAAAGATCTAGATACAAAACCAGATACTATAATACTCTTAGAGGAAACCATAGGCCAAACACTCGCTGACATAAATGATAGCAACATCTTCTCAGATCCATCTGTCAGAGTAAGGACAATAAAAAGAGAAATAAGCAAATGGGACTTAATTAAACTTCAAAGTTTCTGCACAGCAAAGGAAACCCTACAAAACTTAAAGACAACCCACAGAATTGGAGAAAATATTTGCAAATGAATCAAATGACCAGGGATTAATCTCCAAAATTTACAAACAGCTCCTACAGCTCTATACCAAAGAAACAAACAACCCCATCAAAAAATGGGCAGACGATCTTGGCAGACAATTCTCCAAAGAAGACATGCAGATGGCAAATAAACACATGAAAAGATGTTCAACATCACTCCTCATTAGAGAAATGCAAATCAAAACCACTATGAGCTACCACCTTACACTGGTCAGAATGGCCATCATCAAAAAGTCTACAAAAAATAAGTGCTGGAGAGGGCATGGAGAAAAACGATCCCTATTACACTGCTGGTGGGAATGCATATTGGTGCAACCACCATGGAAAACAGTATGGAGATTCCTCAGAAACTCAAAATAGAATTACCATTTGATCCAGCAATCCCACTCCTGGGCATCTATCCACAGGAAACCATGACTCGAAAAGACACATGTACTGCAGTGTTCATTGCATCACTTTATGCAATAGCCAGGTCATGGAAACAGGCTAAATGCCCATCAACAGAGGGGTGGATAGGGAAGATGTGGTACATACACACAATGGAATATTACTCAGCCATTAAAAGGAACGAAATAACAACATTTATAGCAACATGGATGGACCTAGAAATTATCCTGCGATGTGAAACGAGTCAGACAATTAGACAGCAACACCCAGTGCTACCGCTTACGTGTGGAAACTAAAAAGACACAATGAACTTCTTTGCAGAACAGACAATGACTCACAGACTTTGGAAAACCTTGTTTTTTCAAATAAGACAATCTGGGGGTTGGGGGGATGCACTGTGGGTTTGGGACACAAAATCTATCAAATTGAGTTGTGATGATTTTTGTACACCTATAATTGAAATTAAATTCATTAAGTGAAAAAATGAAAAACTAAAAAATAAAAAAAATAAAGACCTGAGTTCTAGGATTGAAGAAAATATAAGTCCACTCTGAGTCTCTGTCATTCAGGATAAGCTTATTTGTACTACATTAATAAATTCAAAAATTTTGAAAACTTAAAAAATCAAGTTTATTTCACTCATTGTATAGCATCAGTGGTTTTCTATACTCACAGACATTTTACAACTCTGTGTAATATAGATGTTGATCACAGCAGCAGGAAAAAAGAGAACCAGGCACATCCTACCTGGATACTTAAAATTCCTGCTCTTAAGGTCATATAACACTATGGTTCACATTTCCTTGATGCTAGTGAGTAACAGGTCCATGCCTGAGTTTTGGTTGCAGAGAGAAGAAGGCTAATTACAGAGAATGAAAGTATCAATAATTTTAAATATCTTTAGGGGAAAACACAGTTTCCTCCTTAATCATATAAAGCATCTAATTATTGCATTTTGCTCGTTTCTCTAACACGAGTCATCCATGGGTCCTTACTATATATATATATTTTGTTGTTGTTGTTGTTGTTTGCCTTTATGTAGAGCCGCACCTGTGGCATATGGAGGTTCCCAAGCTAGGGGTCTAACAGGAGCTGAGGCTGCCGGCCTTCGCCATAGCCACAGCAACACAGGATCCGAGCTGCGTCTGCAACCTTCACCACAGCTCAAGGCAACACCAGATCCTTAACCCACTGAGCAAGGCCAGGGATCGAACCTGCAACCTCATGGTTCTTAGTCAGATTCATTAACCACTGAGCCACAAAGGGAACTCTGGGTCCTTACTATATTTTTTAAAGAAGTTTTTGTCTTGCCTACTCTCCTCTGAATTATTTTCAAGTTAGCTTTTATTTCCACTATAATGTTTTTCTCTCGATTATTTTGAACTTTACCAGCTTAAATTCATTTTGCCATATTATTTTCTAAGCTTTTAGGTCTATACTTTGAGCCTGTATACATACATATATTTCTTTTTACAGTCACATCTGAAGCACATGGAAATTCTCAGGCCACGGGTCGTATTCGAGCTACAGCTGCTGTCCTATGTCACAACTACAGCAACGCCAGATCCAAGCCACATCTGTGACCTACACCATAGCTTGCAGCAACACTGAGTCCTTAACTCACTGAGTAAGGAAAAGGATCAAAGCTGCATCCTCACTGAGACAACGCTGGGGCCTTAACCTGCTGAATTAGAATAAGAACTCCTAAGCCCATATTTTTAAATGCATGATATGCTAGTTTCATAAATAGGGTCACAAATTTTTCAATAACCTTCCCTTCAAGTGGTGTGCCCTAATTCATCGCCTTCTGATTGAGTTTGGTGACTTGCTTTTAAGAAATAAATTGGAAGTGATGGCATAAATTAGTCCACAACAAGGCAAAGTGACTGATATTTTCCTCTCCATTTTTTTTTTGTCTTTTTGCCTTTATCTAGAGCCGCACCCTCAGCATATGGAGGTTCCCATGCTAGCGGTCTAACAGGAGCTGTAGCCGTCGGCCTTCGCCATGGCCACAGCAACGCAGAATCCAAGCTGCATCTGCAACCTACACCACAGCTCAGCTCATGGAAATGCCAGATCCTTAACCCACTGAGCGAGGCCAGGCATCGAACCTGCAACCTCATGGTTCTTAGTCGGATTTGTTAACCACTGAGCCAGGATGGGACCTCCACCACTCTATTTTTTTCTCTTTCTCTCCCTTTACTTGCTCTGGGGGAAGCATGCTGCCATATCTTAGCAGCTCTATAGAGAGGCCCATATCCTGACATCAGCTACATGAATTAACAGGAAGGTGGATCCTTCAGCTGCTCTCAAGTCTTCAGGTGACTGCACTATAGACAGACATATCAATGACAATGCCATGAAATGCCCTAAATCAGACCTACCCAGCTAAGCTCTGAACACCTGAACCAAAGAAACTGTGAAGTAATGTGTCATTTGAATTTTCTAAAATAATTTCTTAAGCTGCAGTAGGTAACTGATACAAATTATTAATTTGCTACATTTTTTCAAACTCATGTGACAACTTTAACAATTTTCAGTCAGCTGCATTTGACAATGACAACATTTGGAGAATTTACTATGTTTATTTTTTCCATTAATTTGCTTATTTTTTAATTTTTAAAATGAACTGATTTTGAACGAGACTGGTTCTTGGCCGTTTTGGTCATGCTAGAAATAATTATTTCCAATTCACAAGGAGCTGTATATGAGAGTCTAAGTTATTTTGCATCTTTCTTCTCTCTAGTGCTTAAAAATCTTCATTTCGTCTCACAGTACAATCTTTCTCCTTCAACATGCTTTGGCAATATATTGCATACCTATGTTAATTCTACTGCTATGATTTATCAAATTATTCCTCAAATTCCTTTGGAAGGGTATTTTTGTGTTTCTATTTTTTTCTATTATAAGCAAACCTGAAATGACTACCCTTTTAAATATTTAGTAGGTTTATAATGGATATAATTGGTTGAGAGTCCTCTTCAGCAGCAAGGGACCTACTCATTATCAGCTATCAAGATTATATGCCTTCAAATCATATTCAAGGGGAATATCCATTGCCATACTGTGTATCCACTCTTGTTATAAACAATGGCTTTGTACCTTTCTTGAAGAATTGTCTTGGTCTGAGACTGGCATTACAGCCATCTTTTCAAAACATATTTTCTCCTCTCTGTTTGATTTTCACTGTATGTAGCAGCCTTCCCTGTACCAATTTGAAGTTAGGCTCTTATTTGTGTGAAAAATTACAATTGCTCTTCTGGTTCTATTTCTGTTTGTTGCTGTGATATGAGTTCTGAGCAGGAAAAAAGCAGTTCTGTTTTATCTTGGACATTTTAAAATTAGAAACTTTCCAGTTTCAAGAAACTCCTTATGAACATAGATGTGAAGCTCCAATAACCACATGTACTTAGGTAACTAACAATTTTAGTCAGAAGTACCATTTCCTTATATGTTTCCATCCAATCTAAAAATTGTTAAAGTTCTCTTCCAATTAATTTAATAATGAATTTCAAGTTTGAGAATACTGAGTAAATCATTTGTATTCTTTTATTTTACCCATCTCAAGATTAATTAAACTGTAGAGTTTGCACTGGAAGAAACCTTGGATAAATTCAATCTCTCTTTCTCTTTCTCAGTCTCTTTATTAAGCTCCTTTAGAGCATCCTTATTTTATAAATGAGTACAATGCCACACTTGCTAGATACAAAATGAAACTATTCAATGTTTTGAAAAAAGGACACATTTCTTAATTACTACTATTTTTTTGTTCCTAGTACTTATAGGGATTATAAAAATGACAATCACCTTTCAAACATGTCAGAATAGAGTAACTGCTAGTAATAAAAATAGCACAATGAATTTATTAGTCATGTGCTAACCCCAATTATAAACACTCTATATGTATTAACATTCAGTTTTTGCAATAGTCACATAGTTAATAACCTGCATAAATAAAATCAAACTAGGCAATCTAATTCCATAAGCCATGCTTTTAAACACTGCTCTCTTTCCTCTGTAAGCACCATGCCAAATGCCTTGAAGGAAACATGGACTTTCACCAGACACTCTGGAACTGCATTTTACAGAAAACACAACTAAGATTCAGAGAAGTTAAGTAATATATTTATATTTATGCAACTTGAAAGTGAAACATTTCATATCTTAACTAAAGCTTAAGTTCTGTTGGTCTTATGGCTATGAACAGACTGATGACCATACATACTTTAAAAATAGAATATTTGAATATTTGGATGTAACTTGCTCAAATCTAGGAAATAATTTATATTTTTGATTAGCCAGGTAATATTTTGATTTTCATAGGGAATAAAAGACTATACCATCCTGTAAAGATAACTCTATTTCATACTAATGATGAAACCTCACTGAGGAAGTGAAAGATATAAAAACTATGAAATATTGAAAAGGAAGTTAGGAGTTCCCATCATGGCTCAGTGGAAACAAATCTGGCTAGCATTCATGAGGACACAGGTTCCATCCCTGGCCTTGCTCAGCAGGTTAAGAATACGGCATTGCCATGTGCTGTGGTGTAGGTCACAGATGTGGCTCGGATCCTGTGTTGCTGTGGCTGTAGTGTAGGCCGGCGGCTCCAGCTCCAATTTAACCAGTAGCCTGGGAACCTCCATATGCCACAAATGTGGCCCTAAAAAGAAAAAAAAAGTTAATGAGGATTAAGAAATGGAAAGATATCCCATGCTTGGAAGGATTGATATTGTTCAAATGGCCATACATACAAAATAATCTACAAATTTAATGTGATCCCTATTAAATTACCCATGGCATTTTTCACAGAACTAGCACAAATGATCCTAAAATGTTTACGGAAGCTGTAAAAGCCAAAGCAATTCTAAGGGAAAAGAACAAAGCAGGAGGTGTAACCCTCTCAGACTTAAGGCAATATTTCAAAGCTATAGTAATCAAAACAGCATGGTACTGGCACAAAACCAGATATGGATCAATGGAACAGAATAGAGAGCCCAGAAATAAACAACACACCTATGGACAATTAATCATCTACAAAAGAGGCAAAAATATACGACAGAAAGATTGTCTCTTCAGCAAGTGTAACGGAAATGTGGACAGCCACATGTAAATCAATGAAGTTACAATACACCTTCACAACATATGCAAAAATAAATGAAAATGGCTTAGAGATTTAAATATAAGACACTGTAAAACTCCTAGAAGAGAATATAGGCAAAACTTTCTCTGACATAAATTGTATCAATATTTTCTTAGGTTAGTTTGCCAATGCAATAGAAATATAAACAAAAAAAAACAAATGGGACTTACTCAAACTTACGAGCTTTTTCACAGTAAAGGAAACAATAACCAAAATGAAAAGTCAACCTATAGACTAAGATAAAAGATTTGCAAACAATGCAATTGACAAGGGTTTAATTTCCAAAATGTACAAACCACTCAATTTAATAACAAAACAAACAATCCAGTTAAAATATGCGAAGACTTAAACAGATGTTTCTCCAGAAAAGACAGGCAGATGGCCAGAGGCACATGAAAAGATGCTCATCATTGTTAATTATTAGAGAGCTGCAGATCAAAACTACAAGATACCACCTCATAGCGGTCAGAATTGCCATCAGTAAAAAGTTTACAAATAATAAATGTCCAATCACAGGTGAATGGATAAATATGAAAAATTCAGGTTTGATATTTATGGGATAACGACTTTTATATTTTCAAAGGAAATCTTAGAATGAGTTTTCAGTCTCTAATATGATAGATACTACCCTAAACTTATTTTATGACAGGTAATTCAGGTAGTAAGGGAGAAAGTATTTCCCATCTCGAAGAATATCTTTACATGTAGTGACTAGAATGAGGAAGGAGTTCTTAATAAGCCTGCATTTTTCTTTCCATGGGTGCAAGGATATATATTTTTTTTTAACAGATGGTCTGCCAGATGACTTTTATATCTCTTGGTACTTTGGAATTCAACCTCTTAATGTTGCTCCTTTCCAACTAATCACTATCACTGAGAATGGCACGTTACCAAAAATATGATTCAAGTCATAGCTTGGAAAGATTAATGTATAGTGACAACTGGGAACTCTAGGAAACTTTGGGGATAGAGAAGGTTAATTGTAAATACTTAAATTAATGTTCATTAATTTAATGAACTGAAGTGCCTTTCATTGTTAAGAGTAGATTGCATTACTTTTCTTTTACCTAATAATACCTGTTATTCATTTGAGAAGATTCATTTTAGATATGGAAATTAATAAACAGAGAATGGGAAGAAAGTGAAAATAAGAGTTTCCAAAGAAGTAACCTTTGAACTCCTTTCTAACTCTAAAATCAATAATTCATATATACTGGATAACTAATATCTAGAACCCATGATATTTTAATAAATTATGTTTTAGAGTCTAACTATTTTACAGTGTTATACACATAACAGTGACTAATATTGCACCTTCCCAAAATGAGCTCTCTAAAACACCTATTATAAAACAAGTTTCTGGGGTCATATAAATTTGGGTAACACTAAAATAATTTATTTCTTATAAAGAGTCACAATGCTAATTAACATTCACACAGACTACATTTAACCCCAAATTTGTTAATCTTTCACCATTGAATATGTTTTGAAGTAACACCTAGTAAGAGATAATGAAAACACAGTTTGACAAAAGCTGATGTGAGAATATTCAACTAACTCAAGTAATCTACCTTTTTTTAAAAACTATATCTCTGTAGAGAAGAGTAGGGGAAACAAAAACAAACAACATTTAAAACTATAAAATACTGACTCTTCCCAACATAAAAAAAACTGCCTATGAAATTTAGATTTGCAGCATTAAAATTTTGCATAGGTTATGAATGTTTTGTTTTATTTTTATTCAACTCAAGAGAGATAAAAATCTTAACTTCAGTTTATAAAAAATAATGTGTATTTGAATCATGACCAATTACATTTTTATTTTGTTATTTTAGCTTCAATATTTTATTTGCTTATTGAAAGATAGTTGATTTACAATGCTGTTTTAATTTCTGCTATACAGCAAATATTCTTTTTGTTTGTTTCCTTTTTATAGCCAAACCTGTGGCATATGGAAGTTCCCAGGTTTCAAGTCGGAGCTGGAGCTGCCAGCCCATGACACAGCTACAGCAATGCTTGATACAAGTTTCATCTGCAACCTATGCTGCCGCTCATGGCAAGGAGCAAGGATCCTTAACCCATGAGATGAGGCCAGGGATGGAATATGCATCGTCATGGATACTGTATTGCGTTCTTAACCCGCTGAGCCACAATGGGACCTGCCAAACTTACTTTAAATATTCTTTTTAAAAATATTCTTTTCCATTATGGTTTATCACAAGATAGTGAATATAGTTCCCTGTGTTATACAGTAGGATCTTGTTGTTTGCCCATTCTATATATAATAGGTTGCATCTGCTAAGCCCAAATTCCCACTCTATTATTTCCTGACTCCCCTTCTCCTTAGCAACCGTAAGTCTGTTCTCTATGTCTATGAGCCTGTTTCTATTTATTATATAAGTTCCTTTGTGTCATATTTTAGATTCCACATGTTATGTCATACGGTACCTGTATTTCTCTGTCTGACTTAGTATGATAATCTGAGTCCATCTATGTTGCTGTAAAAAGCATTTTTATGACAAATATTCCATTGCATATATTTATCACATCTTCTTTATCCATTCCTCTGTCATTGGGCATTCTGGTTACTACCGTGTCTTGACTACTGTAAATAATGCTGCAATGAACATTGGCATACATATGTCTTTTTGAATTATGGTTTTCTCCAAATAGATGAACAAGCTTGGGACTGCTGGATCAGATGGTAGTTTTATTTTTAGTTTTCTGAGGAACCTCCATACTGTTTTCATAGTGATTTTACCAATTCACATTCCCACCAACAATGTGGGAGTATTCTCTTCTCTCCAAACCTTCTCCGTCATTTATTGTTTGTAGACATTTTCATGATGGCCATTTTCACTGGTGTAAGGTGAAACCTCATTGTAGTTTTTACTTGTATGTCTCGAATACATAGTGATGTTGAGCATTTTTCATGTGTTTTTGGTTATCTGTCTCCTTTAGAGAAATACCTATGTAGATCTTCTCCGCTTTTTTGATTGGTTTGTATTTTTTTTATATACAAAGCTACATGAGATGTTTGTATATTTTGGAGATTAATCCCTTTTTGGTTGCTTCTTTCAAAAACATTTTTCTCCCATTCTGTGGTTCATCTTTTCATTTTTTTAAAAATGTTTTCCTTTGCTATGCAAAAGTTTTTAAAGTTTAATCAGGTCCCACTTGTTAATTTTATTTTTACTTCATTATTCTAGGAGGTGAATCAAACATGATTGCTACAACTCATGTTAAAGATTTTTCTGCCTCTGCTTTCCTTTAAGGGTTTTATAGTATCTGGGCTTAGGTTTGTCTTTAATCCATTTTGAGTTTATTTTTATGCATGGTGTTAGAGAATGTTATAATTTCATTCTTTTTCATGAAGCTGTTGGGTTTTCCCTGCAGCACTTATTGAAGATACTATCTTTTCTACCTGTATGTTTTTGCCAAGTTTGTAATAGATTAGTTGACCATAGATGCGTGGGTTTATTTCTGGGCTTTCTATCTTGTTCCACTGATCTATATTTCTGTTTCTGCACCAGTACCATACAGTTTTGTAGTATAGTCTTAAGTCAGGGAACCTGATTCCTCCAATTCCATTTTCTTCTGCAAGATTGCTTTGTTTAGTCAGGGTCTTCTGTGTTTCCATACACACTCTAAAATACATTGTTCTGGTTTTGTGAAGAATGTCATTGGTAATTTAATAGGGATTGCATTGAGTCTGGGTTTTTTGTTTGTTTGCTTGTCTGCTTCTTTTTGGGGCCGCAATTGTGTCATATGGAAGTTCTCAGGAAGTTGGGCAAATCAGAGCTCCAGCTTTCAGTCTATGCCATAGCCACGACAACACTGGATCTGAGCCACATCTCTGACCTACGTACACTGTAGGTTGCAACAATGCTGGATCATTGGGTCACTGAGTGAGGTCAGAGATCAAACCCGCATCTTCATGGATACTAGTTGAGTCCTTAATCTCCTGAGCCACAATGGGAACACTGGTTGTTTTATTTTGATTTTATCTTTTGATAGTTTCTTTGTCCAACACATTCAAGTCTACTCCCTAGAAATTTAACTGATACTGGATCAGCCTAAGAAAAAAGATTAATGTCAAGGTCAACTGAAGCATAATTTCAGTAAATCCATGAAATTCTGTCTTATAATTCTTTGAAATTTGGATTTTGTATGGATAGTAGCAAATTTTAAAAATAATCTAAAAATTCACGCAAATATCCCCAACTCACTTACTGAATGATCCATCTTCATGCCACATATGTGAAATATTACAACACAGTAGATATCTCTATATGTAAATACTTATTTCTGCACTCTCTAAATTCTCATTTTTATTTTATGCTCCTTTGTGTATTCTGTGGCAATAAATACATTTTTGTATCACAGATGAATAGATGATTTGACTTCTGAATAAGAAAACTCAAACCTTTGTTTTTAATTTTCACAAATATTCTGTTTCTTTGGATTATGTGTTTTCCATATCAAATTTCAGGTCAACTTAATAAACTTCAAAATATCCTGTTTGGATTTTGATTGAAATATCATTGCATTTATCAATTAAACTGGGCAAAATTTACAACTTAACTGTACTGAAATAATCAGAGAATTGAAAGAATGAGTAGACGTAATAGCAATCCTTTTTAATCAAGATCTTTACAACTTTCTGTGGAGTTTTACATTTTAAAGCAACTATGATTCAAGTAACTGAGTTTCTTCAGGTTTTCATCATCATTATAAATGAACTATGCTTTCCTATCACATATTCTTTTTTTATTTCTGATATAAAATAAATCTTGATTTTTCTGTTTCATCTTTTATCATTGAATATTTTATTCATAGGAAGGCTAGAAGTCCCTATAAATTATGACTTATAATAGCTTGCTAATTGATTTTATAATAAATAATTAAATATTAAAATCAATCTTTATAAATCCTCTTCTTTCCCATTATTTAATACATTTTAATTATTTTCCTTATTTCATTGTTTTAGGATAGATATCCTTGTAATACTGAAAAGTTGGAGATAAAATCAAATATC
This sequence comes from Catagonus wagneri, assembly GCA_004024745.2. Lineage (NCBI taxonomy): Eukaryota > Metazoa > Chordata > Mammalia > Artiodactyla > Tayassuidae > Catagonus > Catagonus wagneri. The sequence continues at coordinate 19,679,777 of PVHT020000034.1, read as the reverse complement.
CTTGTTCTGGTCCAGACTCTATGGTCATCAATTTAATGTGTCATTGCTAAGCACAATGTTTGCTTTAGATTTGGGGTATCTAATCTTTAGAGTGGTAAGAAATTTCTTTTTCCTACGTTACTAAACATTTTAATAGCAATAGAAGGTTATTTTTGTGCTGTAAAAAACCTGCTTATTTTTCTCTATTTTAGCATTTTAGTAAATTACATTGGTGCACTTTCTATGCTGAGACATGCTTGTGTGTCTGAGATAAGTCCTACATGTTCAAGGAATTTGGGTTATGTTACATTATAAATTTGAGTTTGAGTTTTATTAGCCTCATAAAGAGATTTGATAGTTGCTTTTATTTGCAGTTCTCTCAGTTTCTCTCTATAAATAAGAAGTAAAGAGTCCTACAAATATTGATACAACTCTGCTAAAAGAGTTTTATTTCAGAAACTACGTCTTTGATTTTCTCTGATTACTGTAAACTTGGGTTTTCCATTTGTAAGTCAATGTGGTATTTTGTGTATTCCTAGGAAGAGGTCCATTTAATCTTTAATATTTATCTTAATAGAAATATTATCTTAGAAATAACCTCTTTATGTGGTTGTATTCCTCTTAATAAATATTATTTGCACCTTATTTTATCTTCTTTATATTTGTGGTAGGGCAGCCAATTTTTGAAGTAGTGAAAGGACTTTTTCATCTTATTGATAAATTCTATTTTCTTTGTTTTATTGTACCATCACATTTATTTCTGTTTCATGTTTATTAATCCTAATTTATGGGCTTTTAAAATATGTAAAACTTGGATTTCCCTGGGGGCCTAGTAGTTAAGGAGGTCACTACTGTGGCTTCTTATCATTGCAGTGGCTAGGGTCTGATCCCTGGCCTGGGAACTTCCACATGCTGTGGCCAAAATAAAGTAAAATGTGTGAAACTTAGATATTTTCTTCAATCTTTTTGTCTTTCGTTGTTGTTTTCTTCTTATTTTGCTATTCTTTTTTTCTTTTCATTTTACAGCTGCACCTGAGGCATAGTGTCTGAAGTTCCCAGGCTAAGGGCTGAACTGGAGCTGCAGCTGGGCCTGTGCCACAGCCATGGCAACATCAAATCCGAGCTGCATCTGCATTCTGTGGCACAGCTTACTGCAACGCCAGATCCTTAATCCACTGAGTGAGGCCAGCGGTCTAACCTACATCCTCACAGAGAAAACACTGGGTCCTTAATCTAATGAGCCACAATGGGAACTCCCTGTTTATCTCAATAAAGGCTTTTGGGGTTATAAATTTTTCTCTGTGTATTTAGAAATTTCTGTAATTTAGGGCAGGTTTATTTTGTTAAAACCAGTAGTGATTTCTGTATTTTATGTATAGTTTTTTATGGTTGTTTAGAATTATTTACAAGTATGGTCAGGCCCTCTATAGATCTACATATTTTACAGCACTTGATGTTTCTATATTGTCAATTATACCTTTGATTTTTATATAAGCTTCTGAATTACATATTTTGAAATTAAATTGTTAAGAATATTATTATTCATTACCAAATGGTATTTTTCCTTATGCAGTTTTTAATCAGTAAGAAATAACCTGTTTTTCTCTTTGTGATAAATTAAATTAATTCTACATCATTTGACAGTATTATAATTTAATTAGAATTTTTATGGTTATCATTTTCTCTTCTATTTTAAAACTTGCAATGGCATTTTTATTTTATTTTTTATTTTAATTTTAATTTTCTTGTCTTTTTAGGGCTGCACCTGTGGCATATGGAAGTTCCCAGACTAGGGGTCAAATCAGAGCTGCATCTGCTGGCCTATACCACAGCCACAGCAATGCAGGATCCTTAACTAACTGAGCAAGGCCAGGGACTGAAACTGCATCCTCAGGGATACTAGTCGGATTCACTTCCAGTGCACCATGATGGGAACTCCTGGCATTTTTATTTTAGTACTTCTTTAAAAAACACACAGATCAAATAAAAATGTCCAAGAGTATGATACATTTTATAATACACCTATGTATTTACACACAGATATTTCATATTTTCTAAAACTTTTAATATGTATGTTTAATTGAGATATCTTTTGAGGAGTCCTATTCTAGTGCTTCCATTCACACATGACATATTTTTTTGTGATTATTTTGTACGAGTTTTTGTTATGCTTCTTAAAGCTGAGGATTAATGTCTTCTAAATAATTTGGAAAATTTTCAGCATTTCTTCAAAAAATTTCTTTTCCTTTAACCTTCCTCCTTTTTTCTGGAATTCCATCACATATTTGCTGGTAATATTGCTATTCCTCAGAAGCCTTGAGTATCTGTTACTTTGTCTTCAATCATTTGTCTTTCTGTTCTTAGGATTTGGCTTTTTTACACATTTCACTTTGAATTTCATGATTCTACCATTTAAAATTCATAACCAAAATAAGATAGTGAATTTCCATCTGATTCTTCTTTGTAATTTGCCCTTCTGAATTGAAATTTCATATTTGTTGAGCCATTGTCTCATAATTTTCTTTATTCCTTTGAACATAGATTTTTAAACTCTTTAACAGATTTACAAAACATTCTCTGATAACTTGTTAGTTATTTCAAGATCAAAGCCCCTTATAGTCAAATTCTTTTGAATATTTTTCCGAGTATACCTTATATTTTTGTTTTTCATGATTTTGTTCAAAATTGGATATTATAGATAGCATAATGAGTCAACTCTCTATTTACTTTGTCTTTCTAATTATTGTTATTGTAAGAAACTTGCCTGCAATAAGACTGCAAAATCTGCCTCCTCTCAAAGGCATATTGCCTCTGATATATCTGACATTTTTATTATTACTAGTTTTTCTTTTATTTTAACCTAAATTCTGAGGGGGTTGCACATTTAATCACTTTGCTTAGTTGTCAGCTCATGATTTGAGCTGAAGTTTTGCTCAAACTCCTCAAGCCTGAAAGACTTCTATACAGTGCTGATTAATCTTTGTGGATTGAGAAATGTATGCAAAATTCATCCAACTTTTAATATATCCTTTTACTTTCACTTTCCATTGGTTTCTTCAGCTATCCTTTGTTCAGGAATCATAGTTCTTGAGACAGTCAGGTACCCTGGCTTATCATAACAAAATACTATGGAATGAGTGGTTTGAGAAATATTAATTTTCTCACAGTTCTGGCGGTTAGAAGTCCAAGATCAAGGTGTTGGCAGTTTTATTTTCTCCTGAGGCTTCTCTCTTTGGCTTGCATATGGCCACCTTTTCACCGTGTCTTCACATGGTCTTTTCTTTGTGTGCGTGCCCACTTCATATCTCTCTCTCCACTTACCAGGACATCAGCCACTTTGGTTTAGATCTACCCATACAAGCTCATTTAACCCTAATTACCTCTTAAAGGGCCCTATGTCCAATATAGTCACATTCTGGGAATTAGGACTGCAACATATGGGTTTGGGTGGGACACAATTCGGTAAGATTGAATTATGACTCTCTCATTTCCAAGATCTCTCTGTTAAATTTCTGGATGACCCATTATTTAGCCCAATCAAGACCATAACTTTGGATGTGTAAGATAATAAGTTTTTGCTAACAATTTCCTATCACTTTTGCCACTCTGTTGACAAAGCCTTGGGTTTTTGTCTTCCACTCTCATGTGAAATTGAGTCTGCACACTCTGGTAGCAGAACTACTTGATTTTCAGTCAGTCCTGCTCTAGTAAACCTACAGTTCTTATTAGTCTGCTGTGAGGCTAGCAAATGGGAAGACTCTAGGCATATCCTAACTTTCTCTTACCCTAAGAATTATTGATTATACTCTTGGTCAGCTTCTAGAAATCTGAAATTGTTGTCAATTCTGTCAATGTCTCTATGTTTTGCCTCATTTCTCTTTCTTCTCTTTCTTTCTCTCTCTTTCTCTCACTTTCTTTTTTCTTTCTTTTAGAGGTTTACCAACCCTTTCATTTATCCATTTATGAAAATCCCTCTTCCTCTCAGCTCTGTTCTTCTCTACCTCCTCATGGATTTGATTTTATTTTTTCAAGAAAACATCTTCTGGTTATCACCTAGAAGAATTTTCCTTAACTTTGATAAACTCTTTAACTTGAATTTTTATTAGTGTTTTTTGTTTGTTTGTTGCCACGTCCAAGGCACACAGAAGTTCCCAGGCCAGGGATAGATTCCAAGCCACAGCAGTGACAATGAAAAATCCTTAACTGGTAGGCCACCAGGAAACTCCTGTACAGATTTTTGTTGGCAAATTTTCTGATTTCTTGTATATTTGAAAATTTCTTCATTAAATAAATTTTAGTTGGATATAAGATTCAAGACTAAAAGTTATTTTCCTTCATGATATAGAAGAATTTTTTGAACATTGTAAGTGGAGGAAGACTCACTTCACTGTCTTCTAATATGGAGCTTTCTATTCCTTTAAATATATTTAGGATTTTGATAAACATATTTTAAGTTTTTTCTTAATTTTTATAGAAAATATGTATATATGTATTTGAAATTTCTATGCACCAAGAGTCTATAGGGTATTTCATGATGCCTGTGGAATCTCTTGGCCAGTCCCACTCGTTTTCTATGAAGCCTCCATACACAGCAGATACCTAATGGGGGACACATCATACTAATGATTTTTCTCTTCTTTTATCTTTTTTTTATTTATTTGGCCAGGCCCTTGGCATGCAGAAGTCCCTGGACCAGTGATTAAACCCAAGCCACAAAAATGACAACACTGGACCTTTAACTCACTGAGCCACCAGGGAACTTCTTTTCTCCCTTTCTCTTCTCAGTCTACAGGTACAACTGGCAATGCCTTCAGGGAAAAGTAACTTGCAATGAAAAACTCATGTCAGAACCATTCTTTTTCTTTGAAATTTAGTTCATCTGTTCTTTACTGTTTCTACAGTTTTCTGAAGCCTTTAAATATAAGATTTTTCTAATATAGATGGATTTTTCCAGATGGCATGTTATGATTTATGTAGTAATCTCAGAAATAAAATATCTCTACTGCTTTTTATTATTACCTTGATTTGAATTTTAAGATTTGTTTATGACCATATCCAATATTTGCAAGTTATGTGGTGACAGTCTCAGCAGAAGTGACGTAATTTATGTTAACTATTTTTCCTTCATTAATTTTAAAAAGTTCTGCAACCCACCTGTTCAACCTTTTTAGTCATTGAAGTTCCATTGATTGAAATATTTTTAAACTATCAAATAACAACTATCAAATAACAATTTTTTAAATTTTTAAATATTTTTAAACTATCAAATAACAACTATCAAATAATAATTTTTAAGGGAATTAAAAGAATCAAGTAAAATGAGAGCATTTACAAAAACCCAAATATATGATAATTTTTTATTTCCTAAATGCTAGATTTAGGAACAAAAATATAAAATAATGACTACTTTCTTTCCAATATCCTATACAATTGTAATTAATTAATCACACTTACAGACTTTAAGTAACTACATTCTTTCTCATTGGGAATGCAGTGATGCCTGACCTAACAACCTTATGGAAGAAATCTATTGCAAAAGTAAATGAGGAGGTTTATAATAACTATCATAAACAAAAACTCCATTCCTTGGAAATTTCTAGTATGAAAAATGTGCTTATTCTGCGGAGACAGAATTGAAAGTGTGTAAGGATTCTTTCTAGAGAAAGTGATGCTTAATTATGACTTGAAAAAGAACCACTGCCAAGATTTCACAAATTCTAGCCCCTGGTTTATGATAAATATTTATTGTATAGGAGGTAGGTATACAAATTGTGCATTTGTGTGGATGTCCATGATAGAAAAATATGAAAAATAATGTTGAAATAGAACAATGCATGACAAAGTATGGAAAGGGGGCTTGAATATAACACATACACCAAACTAAAAGAAGAAAGGTGCGAAAGGTGGAGAGCAGAGAAGAAAGGAAAGCTTAGCATAATTTCAGAGTAGGAAATAAATTGACGATTATATTGAATCTTTAAAGCTGTTTTATAGACTTTGGCATTTATTCTTAGGATTATATTGAAAAATACTAAGCACAGAATTGATTTAAAATAATTTGTAATTGCAAAAATATTATTATTGTCACTGTGTGTAGAACGAGAATGGAATGGATGAAATATTGGAATGAAACTCATGCTGTATTCCAGGAGATTGCTGATGGTATATCTGCCTGGAAGATGTGAATGGAGAAAAATGAATGAATTGCGGAAATTTTGTGATATAGAATGAATAGAATATGGAGTTGTTTGCCTGTGAACTAGAAGAAAAAGGACCAAGGAATAAATTACTGCATTCTGACTTGTGAATGAATAATAATACTGTTTATCATGTTTCTATATATAATAAAAAAGAAAGAAGTACGCATGGGAAACAAGTAACTTTAGTTCTGGTCACATTAGGTTTAATGGGATCATAAGATAACAAAATGGGGATATAAATGTGGAACTAAACTTTTAAAGATGTTTCTGAAACTGAGAGATGACAGCAAGATCTAGTGTAAATGTAAAAGAGATGAAAGAAGGACCTATAAAAATGCACATGGTAACCTAGGAAAAGACATGGTTTGTAGAAGAGAAAATAATCTAGAATATATCCTGAAGAAGTTGAGCATTTACAAGGTGTTGAATGAGAGGCAGCTAGCAAGAGAGTTCCCTTTGGTGCAGCTGGTATGGATCAGATGTTGTCACTGCTGTGGCTTGGATCAATGCTGTAGTGTGATTTAGATCCCTGGCCTGGGAAATTCCACATGCCGTGGGTGTGGGAAAAACAAACAAACAAACAAACAAAAAGAGAAAGCAAAGTAGCTGAAATAGAGGAGCAGTTAGTAAAACAACTGTAGCATGAAAACAAACCAAAGCACACAAATAAATAAAAAGTGTGTTGCAATGATCACCAGTAAACAGTTTGAAGAAACAAGTGATGAGCAAAGGTAGTAACTAGAAACTCATTTTTCTCTCATATAGTCCCGTCATCAAATCTACATGTAAGATGTACCTCTCAACAGGAGTACTCTTTGCATCCACAGTTATTAACACTATTCTCCATTCTCTTGACTAGACTATGTAATAGTTATGTGGAGGTTGTATAACTGAACAGGACCCTATGGTGGTTTTCCCAGAAAAGACCTTCGCCCATGTTCTCTGCTTGACTCTTTTTGTAGAAAAACTTTAAATAATATATTTAATCAGAGAAATGAGAAAATGCAGAAAAAAAGTCAAGCAAGACAAGATAATATTATTATTATCTATTACTATTAGCTTAGCCTTTCAACAAAATCAAGAGCATTTAGCTTTTCTTCAACGTCTATAGATAATATACTGAGTCATATCTTTTGAGCTGTTTTGCAGATACTGAAACCCTAACAGATGGAAGAGGTTAACTATATGCTGTCCACAATCATGTAGACCCCAGACCAGTTGGAACCAGAAGGTTGATGACATTGACTTCCAACTACCTCACCAGCAACCAGTCAGAAGAATGTCTAATAGCTGATCACACCATGCTTCTTGAATACGATAAGATTCCTCACTAACCCCTCCAAAGCAGGACACAGTTTTGAGGGCACTAGCCTACTACAAACCCCTTGCCTAGCAAAGCAATAAGGCCACTCATTTATACTTTCTCAAAACTTTGTCTCCATGATTTAATTCAAGCTGGCGTACAGAGGATGAGTTTTGGCCAACAGTGGCAACATTTTGTTGAACCCAACTACGAAGACTCACGTTCAATCCCTGGCCACACTCAGTGGTTAAGGATCCTGCATTGCCGTAAACTGTGGTGTAGGTTGCAGATTCTCCTATGTTGCATAGGATTCTGCGTTGCTGTCGCTGCAACATAGGCCAGCACCTACAACTCCCATTTGACCCCTGGCCTGGGAACTTCATATGCCTTGGGTGTGGTCATTAAAAAAAAAAAACCTTTCTTCTGCTGTGGGGGGGAGCTTTTATATGGGTGTTTTATCTCGTTTTAAGGAAGAAAAGAGACAGACTAGAGTGTCTATTTTGTGTCTGCTGCTTCTCAAGCATTTTTACCTCAAAGTGGCATATTTGAAGTGGCATATGCTGATACTCTTCAACTGCATGACTGGTTTCCTGACTTCTACTCTAGGCCTACTAGAAAAAAAAATTCTTTAAATAAGAGTTCTTATTGTGGCTCAGCGGTAAGAAACCTGACTAATATCCATGAGGACCCAAGTTCAATCCCTGGCCTCACTCACAGGGTTAACTATCTGGCATTGCTTTGGCTATGGCAAAGGTGAGCAGCTGCAGCTCCGACTGGACCCCTAGGCCTGCGAACCTCCATATGCTGTAAGTGTAGCCCCGAAAAGAAAAACAAATTCTTCAAATAAGCTCAATAGTGGTGATTTAAAAATAGGAATTAAAACTGTAAATCAAATCTGATTTATCTCTTGCTCTAATCCTTCAACTATTTTTTGAGACCACTGTAATAAAATCCAAAGTGCCTACCAGGGATTCTCTCTGACTTTATACCTTTGGCATTCTCTCTGACTTTATACCTTTATCCCCTTTGCTCCTTGAGTTCTAGCCACAGTGATCTCTGCTAGTTCTGAACATGACAACCATAATCCCAGTTTAAGTCCTTTGCACATAGTTTCTTTGGTAGATTGATTGCAAAAATGACTGTAATTCTTCATTCCTCTCTGTATACACATTCTTTGTAAAATGACTCTGCAGCTCATTCCATCAAGAGTTAGGGTCTCTTTCCTTCACCCTTTAATTTTGAGGTGTTCTTGTGACTTTCTTAGATCAAGAGAATGTACATATACAAAAGTAAGGGGGTTCTCTCAAGAATCCAGGTTTCAAGAGGCTTTGAGTACCTCCCTCTCTTCCTTGGACAATCCTGTCGAGCCTTGGAGTATGAGAAATCACATGGAGCAGAGCTAAATCTCCAGTCAAGGTCAACCTTTGAAATAGGCAAGCTAACCTGGAAGCTCCCTCCCTGGAAACAGATGCATAGGTCACCTTGGATGAGATCAGCCGAAAGAATCACCCAGTGAATTAAATCCATTCTTATTGTTTTAAATCATAGAGTTTGAGGCTGGTTTTGTTATGCAGCAGTATCCTACTGCTTCAGTTTCTTTTATTTAGTCTGAGAGAATCCAAGACATTTTCATCAACAGCTTCCTCATTTCATTTAAGTCCTTTTCTTATGCCCTCCTCCCCTCAAGGTATTTTTCTCTTATCATAAAAATTTACTACTTTCTTATCCTGCTTCATTTCAATTTTTTGTCCTTATTATCAATACATCATATATTTATTTTTAATATCACAGTCTTTATTTTTGGTATTAAAAGTGTAATGCAAGTATAGCACTTAATGGATTACCTGGCACAATAGAATGGATTTATAATGTTTTATTTTATTTTACAATTTTGCAATATTTAAGTCTCTGATTTTCTTCAATGAATTATTTGTCAGATTTTAGAGTCACTCAAGTAAATAAGCCTCTGATATCCCATTTCACATGGTTTATGATATATAAAAAAAAAATCTAGGGTAAGGACAACTTAAAAAGTCAAGCTGAGCCGTCTCTTCATTTGGTGAATTACAGAGGACAGTGTTCAATGGTCAATGTGAGGGCTACTTAAGTATCTTTTAATTATACAGTTGAACTACATGAAGCAACAACACATAAGGTTAAAGACTGTTTAAAATCATGTTATGTTGGTGGTTGAAGTTGTTCACACTTCAACGTACTACTGATCCAGGAAATGAGAAGTGCAATGATTAACACTTACCAGGGCTCCTCCCATTGCTTTTTAATTTTTTACAAAGTGCCTGAAGTGTCTGAAGTAGGCTATGAAGACTAAAAGTCAATAATAACTCACTGTTTTTGCATTTAGTTGACATAACTGTCACATGAGCACTCAATTTTCCACATCCCTCTATAAAAGGACATGCCTGTTAAAGTGCTTGCTCATTTACATGCACTAATTATTTTCCATTGCTGGTCATAAATCAAAGTTTGCTATGATCTTCCATAGTAATTACTACAAATTTTATAAACAAAGCCAGCTTTACCTACTCCTGTACTGGAAGAGAAGAAGCTTGAGAGCAACTTAAGTGAGGATAGTCCATCTGATTCTAGTGAAATGAGACAAACAACCTAGATGACTCATGATTTTTTAGATAAAGGTTAAGATAGTCCTGGCTTTTAAAATATTTTTTTAACTTTAAGTAAAAGCAAAGTGAGCCTGAAACGAAAAGTTTAAGATCATAGACATATAAAGCAATAAGACTACTAGACAGGGACTATAACTCTTGATGGTGGCAAACTAAATCCTTGCATAATAAAAACTCAGCAATCATACTTAGTTTTTAGAAAAACTTACTACTTCTGATAAAGAGCTGTGAGGATTCCAGCATGATGATATGAGTACCTCTGCTACATCACTCTCCAGTGAAAATGATGGGTAATACATATTATATATATATATACATTTAACATGTATTAGGTACTATATGTTATATATTTATGCATATGTACACATATTTATATCACATACACCTTTAAAACCTCTCAAAATTGTCATAGGAGCTAGCAGCAAGTTGAAAAAATATAGTCATGAAAATCTATGAGAACGTAATATTAAAGGGGTAGACTTAGGTATTTAAACCTGATTCCCTGCCCCCAAAATTTCTTGTGTTCTGTTCATTTAGGGCTTAGTTGAGAAATTAAGTTCTGCTTGTAAGTAAAACTAAGACATGTTATCTAGTTTAGTTATACAATTCAAGTAAGGCTAATATTTTAACAAACTATTTATTTAATTTATTTATTTTTTGCTTTTTAGAGCCACACTAACAGCACATGGAGGTTCACAGGCTAGGGGTCAAATCGGACCTACAGCAGCCAGCCTACACCACAGCCCCAACAATGAGGGATGCTAGAGGCATCTGCAACCTAAAACACAGCTCATGGCAATGCCAGATCCTTAACCCACTGAGCAGGCCAGGGATAGAAACTGCAACCTCATGGTTCCTAGTCAGATTGTTTCTGATGCGCCACAATGGGAACTACTTAACAAACATTTTAAATACATAAGCAAAGGTATTATAAGGAAATTAGGGGTATTCATATGTCTAACAGGGTAGAAATAAAATAGGTATAGCATAGAAATTTTGAGATGAAATCAAAATAAGTCCAAATATATGAACCTTCCAATTTTGTCTAAATTGTGCTAACTTGAAACATAAGAATAAAAGAAATACAATTAGGAGTAAAGACACAAGATTGGATTAAGATGGTGGAATAGAAGGATTGGAGCTCAACTTCTCCCCAAAAAAAACAACAAAACTACAACAAAATGCAGAGCAATCTTCAACCAAATGGACTGGAAACTTCCAAAAAAACATATTCTGCTACGGAAGACAAAGAGGAGACCACATCAAGAGGTAGGAGGGGGGATTACGTGATAGAAGCAACCCCATACCTCCCGGGTGGGAAGCACCACAGACTGGAAAGAAACTGTATCACAGAGACTCAGCTACAGGACTGAGAGTTCTGAGACTCACATCCAATCCCCACGCCTGGGGATCTGGAAGAGGGAGAAAGTGCCCTCAGACAATCTAGCATTGAAGGCCAGTGGGGTTTGTGTGCAGGAGCTCCACAGGACTGGGGGAAACAGAGACCCCATTCTTGAAAAGCACACAGAGACATTCACGTGCACTGGGTCCCAGGGCAAAGCAAAGTCTCCATAGGAATCTGGGTGGAACCTGACTGAAATTTTTGGAGGATCTCCTGGGAAAACAGGGGTGACTGTGGCTTGTTTTGGGGGAAGGGCATTGGAGGTGAAGCTCTTAGGAGCATTCATCAGCCTGCATTTATCTGGAGGGGGCCATTTCTGGGAAAATCTGGTCCCTTCCATCAGCCCTGAGAAGCCCCAGGCCAAACAGGAATTCAGGTGGGATATCAGCCCCACCCACCAGTAAACAGGCTGTCTAAAGACCCCTCAGGCACACAGCCAGCCTCTAATCTCATCCAGAGACAAAACCCCACCCATCAGAGGGAGAGGAATCAAACCCATTTACCAGTAAGCAGACAATACTATCTCCCATCAGGAAGCCTACAGCAAGCCCCCTCCATACCAACTTTAGCCCCAGGGGAGGAAAACACCTGAACTAAGAGAGGCTACAACTCTATTGTCCACAAAAAGCTCACCACACCAAAAACCTACAAAAATGAAACTCAGATAAGGGAGAAAGAGAAAAGTCCAGAAAAATAGCTCAGTGATGAGGAGGTTATCAGCCTCACAGAAAGAGACTTTAGACTGTTGATACTGAAGATGATGCAAGGCATTGGAAATAAACTTGAGGCAAAGATTGATAAATTACAGGAAACACTCAGCAAAGAAATAAAAGATGCAAAAATTAGACAAAAAGAGCTGCAAAATACAATAACTGAAATAAAAATTTCATTAGAAGCAGCCAACAGTAGAATACAGGAGGCAGAAGAACGAATCAGTGAGGTGTAGGACAGATTAGTAGAAATCACTAATGTGGAAGAGAAAAGAGAAAAAAGATTGAAGGGAAATGAGAATTTCAGAGAAATCTGGGATAACGTTAAATGCACTAACGTCCATATTATAGGGCTGCCAGAGGGAGAAGAGAGAGAGAAGGGGACAGAAAAAATATTCGAGCAGATAATAGCCTGAAAATATCCCTAATATGGGAAAGGAACCACTCACTCAAATACAGGAAGTGCAACAAGTACCATATAAAATACACCCAAGGAGGAACACCCCGAGACACATATTAATCAAAATGACCAAAATTAAAGACAAAGAAAAAATACTGAAAGCAGCTAGGGAAAAGAAACAAATGACATACAAGGGAACCCCAATAAGGTTATCAACAGATTTTTCAGCTGAAACTCTGCAGGCCAGAAGGGAGTGACATGATATACTAAATGTGATGAAAAGAAAACACTTCCAAGCAGGATTACTTTACCCAGCAAGGCTCTCATTCAGATTTGAAGGAGAGATCAAAACCTTTACAGAGAAGCAAAAGCTAAGAGATTTCTGCAACACTAAACCAGCTTTACAACAAATCCTAAAGGAACTTCTCTAGGCATAAAAGAAAAGGCCACAACCAGAAACAAAAACACTACAAATGACAAGGCTCACCAGAAAAGGCATATATAAAGATGCTAAATCATCCATGCACAATTATGCTACCAAAATTAGACATCATGAAAAGAGAGCACAAATGAAGGTCACTGTAGAAGCATGTGCAATTAAGATACCAACAACTTAATACAATCTCAATTATGTATAGACTCCTATATCAAAACTTCAGGGTAACTGCACAACAAAAATCTACAACTGATACACAAATAAGAAAAATCAACTCAAATACAACATTAAAGGTAGCCATCTTGTGAGAGGAGAAAAAAAGAGAAAAAGGGAAGGAAAAAAGAGCAAAAAAAAACCCCAAATAGTTAATACAATGGCAATAAGAACATATATATCAATAATCACCTTAAATGTTAATGGACTGAATGCCACAACCAAAAGACATAGACTAGCCGAATGGATACAAAAACAAGACCCATATATATGCAGTCTTCAAGAGACCACTTCACTTCTACAGACACATACAAATTGAAAGTGAGAGGATGGAAGAAAATATTCCATGCAAACGGGCATCAAAAGAAAGCTGGAGTAGCTATAATCCTATCAAACAAAATAGATTTTAAAAGGAACATTTTAAGAGACAAGGAAGGGCACTACATAATGATCAAAGGATCAATCCAAGAAGAAGACATAACAATTTTAAATATCTATGAATGCAACATAGGGTCATCACGATATATATTTGGCAACCGATAACAACTTAAAAAGGAGAAATCACCAATAACACCATCATAGAGGGGGACTTTAACACCCCACTTACAACAATGGACAGGTCATCCAGACAGAAAATCAATAAGGAAACACATGCCCGGAATGAAGCATTAGATCAGATGGACTTAATAGATATTTATAGGACATTCCATCCAAAAGCAACAGAATACACATTCTTCTAAAGTGAACACAGAACATTCTCTAAGATTGATCACATCCTGGGGTACAAATCAAGCCTCAGTAACTTTAAGAAAATTGAAATCATTTCAAGCAACTTTTTTGACCACAAGGCTATACGACTGGAAATCAACAAGAAGAAGAATGTGGTCAAAAATACAAACAGGTGAAGACTAAACAACACGCTACTAAATAACCAATGGATCACTGAAGTAATCAAAGAGGAAATTAAAAAATACCTAGAAGCAAATGACAACAAAGACACGACACTCCAGAACCTCTGGGATGCAGAAAAAGCAGTTCTAAGAGGAAAGTTGATAGCAATACAAGCCTACCCTGGGAAAGAAGGAAAAGCTCAAATAAATAACATAACTTTACATCTAAAGCAGCTAGAGAGGGTAGAACTGACAAGACCTAAAGTTAGTAGAAAAAAAGGAATCATAAGGATCAGAGCAGAAATCAATGAAATAGAAACAAAGAAAACCATAAAAAAGATCAATGAAACTAAATACTGGTTCTTTGAAAAGATCAACAAAATTGATAAACCCATATCCAGACTTATGAAGAAAGAAAGAGAGGACACAAATCAATAAAATTAGAAATGAAAAAGGAGAAGTATCAACAGACATCACAGAAATACAAAGGATAAGAGACTACTATATGCAAATATATGGCAATAAAATGGAAAACCTAGAAGAAATGAACACATTCTTAGAAAAGTACAATCTCCCAAGATGAAACCAAGATGAAATAGAAAATAGGAATAGACCAATCACAAGTTCAGAAATTGAAACTATGATTAAAAAACTTCCAACAAACAAAAGTCCAGGACCAGATGGTTTTACAGGTGAATTCTATCAAACATTTAGAGAAGAGCTAACGCCTATTCTTCTAAAACTCTTCCAAAAAATTGCAGAGGAAGGGACACTCCCAAACTCATTCCATGAAGCAAACATCACCCTGATACCAAAACCAGACAAAAATATCACAAAAAAAGAAAATTACAGGCCAAACTCACTGATGAACATAGATGAAAAATATCGCAACAAAATATTAGCCAACCGAATCCAACATTACATTAAAAGGATTGTACATCCCAATCAAGTGGGATTTATCTCAGGGATGCAAGGATTCCTCAATATCCACAAATCAACCAGTAGGATACACCACGTTAACAAACTGAAGAATAAAAACCATAGATGCAGATAAAGCCTTTGACAAAATCCAACAACCGTTTTTGATAAAATCCCTTCAGAAAGTGGGCATAGGGGAACCTACATCAACATAATAAAGGCTATCTTGACAAACCCAGAGCTCACATCATTCTCAATGGTGAAAAGCTGACAGAATTCCTGCTGAGATCAAGAACAAGACAGGGATGTCCACTCTTGCCACTACTACTCAGCATAATAATGGAAGTCCTAGCTACAGCAATCAGAGAAGAAAAAAAAAATAAAAGGAATACAAATTGGAAATGAAGAAGTGAAACTATCACTTTTTGCAGATGACATGATACTATACCTAGAGAAGCCTAAAGACTCTACCAGAAAACTGTTAGAGCTTCAATTTGGCAAAGTTGCAGGGTAAAAATTAATACACAGAAATCACTGCATTTCTATATACTAACAATGAAAGATCAGAAAGAGAAATTACGGAAGCAATCCCATTTACCATCACATGAAAAAGAATCAAATATTTAGGAATAAACCTGCCTAAAGAGACAAAAGACCTATAATCGGAAAATTATATGGCACTGATGAAAGAAATCAAGAATGACATGAACAGGTGGAAAGACATAACATGCTCTTGGATTGAAAGAGTCAATATTATCAAAATGACTATACTACCCAAGGCAATCTACAGATTCAATGCAATCCCTATCAAATTACAAAGGACCTTTTTCACAGAACTAGAACAAAATAGTTTAAAGTTTGTTTGGAAACACAAAAAACCCAGAATAGCCAAAGACATCCTGAAAAAGAAAAATGGAGCTGGAGGAATCAGGCTCCCTGACTTCAGACTCTACTACAAAGCTACAGTCATCAAAACCGTATGGTACTGGCACAAAGACAGAATTATAGATCAGTGCAACAGGATAGAATGCCCAGAATTAAATCCACGCATCTCCAGTCAACTAATCTGACAAAGGATGCGAGTACATACATTGGAGAAAAGACAGCCTCTTCAAGAAGTGGTGCTAGCAAAACTGGACAACTATATGTAAAAAATGAAACTAGAACATTTCCTAACACCATGCACAAAAATAAACTCAAAATGGACTAAAGATCTAGACAGAAGACCAGATACTATAAAATTCTTAGAGGAAAACATAGGCCAAACACTCGCTGACATAAATGATAGCAACATCTTCTCAGATCCATCTGTCAGAGTAAGGACAATAAAAAGAGAAATAAACAAATAGGACTTATTTAAACTTCAAAGTTTCTGCACAGCAAAGGAAACCCTAAACAAAATGAAAAGTCAGCGCACAGAATGGGAGAAAATATTTGCAAATGATTCAACTGACAAGGGACTAATCTGCAATATTACAAACAACACCTACAGCTCAATACCAAAGAAACAAACAACCCTATCAAAAAATGGGCAGAGGATCTAGGCAGACAATTCACCAAAGAAGACATGCAGATGGCAAATAAACACATGAAAAGATGTTCAACATCGCTCCTCATTACAGAAATGCAAATCAAAACCACTATGAGCTACCACCTTACACAGGCCAGAATGGTAATAATCAAATAGTCTACAAACAATAAGCGCTGGAGAGGGTGTGGAGAAAAAGGATCCCTATTACACTGCTGGTGGGAATGCAAATTGGTGCAACCACGGTGGGAAACAGTATGGAGATTCCTCAGAAAACTCAAAATAGAATTACCATCTGATCCATCCATCCCACTCCTGGGCATCTATCCAGAGGAAACCATTACTCAAAAAGACACATGTATTCCAGTGTTCATTGCAGCATTCAATGCAATAGCCAGGTCATGGAAACAACCTAAATACCCATCGACAGAGGAGTGGATAGGGAAGATGTGGTACATACACACAATGGCATATTACTCAGCCATTAAAAGGAAACGAAATAAGAACATTTATGGCAACATGGATGGACCTAGAAATTATCATGTGAAGTGAAACCAGTCAGACAATTAAACAGCAACACCCAATGCTACCACTTACATGTGGAAACTAAAAAGACACAATGAACTTCACTGTAGAACAATGACTCACAGAGTTTAGAAAACCTTGGTTTTTCAAATAAGACAATCTGGGGGGTGGGTGGATGCACTATGGTTTGGGACACAAAATCTACCAAATTGACTTGTGATGACTTTTGTACACATAATTGAAATAAAATTCATTAAGTTAAAAAAAAGAAATAAAATTATTTCAGCAAATATTTAAACTACATTTAAAGGAATGATAATTTTAAAGGACCAGGAAAGACATCTATACTAAGGTAACCTTAGTTCGTCGATAGCTAGATAGATCTCAGTAAATCTGTGTCAAGGTTTTTTGTTTTGTTCTGTTTATTGCTGTTTTTTCCATTTTTCTAACTGCCATCTTAAGGATACCTCTTAAGAGCAGAATCCTCCTGAATTCTCAATAGTAATAATGTGTCCAAATTCTGGACTATTAGTGTATTACCATATTATTATATAGGTATGTTACTGGTGCTCAATAACATTTTTTAGTAAATTGCTATGTATGGTAACTATATAAAAGTTTCTCCTGTGCTTGCTTTTGTTGGTATCTGATAATTGATTCAATTATTTTAAATTCCGTTTTATTCATGTAAAGAAATAAGCAATTTCATACTGTGCTTTGGCTTACTCCACTAATCAGCAGCAGAGAAAATAAAAACGGAAATAATTTCAGTAATTTACTTTTCTCTTGGTGGGAAGGAATTTCAATAAGTAACTGATAATTGAAATGAAAGATACCTGTTTACTCCTAATATATTCTTAAGTTTGTTAGCGCTGAAATGAACCCTGTAATCATTTATAATACTTTCCTATTCATCAAAATGTACTGCATACACAGATAAAACTTCTTTTGTGACTTGTAATAAATTCTCCTTGAGTCCCAAAGCTCAAATTCCCATGCTTTGAGTTATTGTAAGGAAATTGAGTAGGAATTTAATTTGCCTGATAAGTGATCCCCTCTTGCTGAAACAGCATTGTATCACCAAGGATAAAGTGAATCCTATTAAAAGGAGGAATAACCAAGCAGTAGAAAACATCTGGGGGTTTCCAGATTAAAGTAAACACTGCTTTTTGCCAGTGTGTTGGCATCCATCATAAGTACATAATTTCTACCAGTCTGTCATTTTGTATAAGGTGGATGACTAAAAAGGTCTCTTCATTTAAATATTATAACTATTTCATTGGTTACTTCTCTATAGTGTCAGCACTATTTGTGGCTTTTATTTGTGACGTATGTTCTTATACAGTTTAATTTATTCACTTAGGCAGATGTTAGAGAGCAAACTAATGGCCTTATTACTTTACAGTATTTGAGATTTGAAAGAATGGCGAATACTTAGATTAAAACTGAATTTCATGGAGTTCCCATCATGGCTCAGGGGCTAAAGAACATGACTAGCATCCATGAGGCCGCAGGTTTGATCCCCGGGCTTGCTCACTGGGTTAAGGATCCAGTGCTGCCGTGAGCTTGGTGTAGGTCTCAGATGTGACTCACATCCAGTGTTGCTGTGGCTGTGGCATAGGCCAGGAACTACAGCTCCAATTTGACACCTAGCCTGGGAACCTCCATATGCCACGGGTGCGGCCCTAAAAAACAAACAAAAGAACCCTGAATTTCATGAAAGATTTCCACACAAAATATTTTTAAAACTTGTGGATGAAAACCTTGGCCGTGTGTGTGTGTAGAGAACAACATAAACATATATGCATCCTTGTACATATGCTGGTGTAGACAGGTGGTTAGGTAAAGCAAATGTTAAAAATGTTATTTTATGGGTAGTCTCTGTTATTCAGAATTATTATACTTGAAATTTTGGAACACACAATTGACTGAAAAGATCAAAATGAGAAAAAGTGGGAGTTCCCATTGTGACTCAGCAGGTTATGAACCCAGTTAGTATCCACAAGAATGTGGGCTCCATCCCTGGCTTCATTCAGTGGGTTAAGGATCCAGTGTTGCCCTGAGCTATGGTGTAGGTCACAGACGTGGCTTGGATCCGATGTTGAAGTGACTGTGGTGTTAGCCTGGCAGCTTCATCTCTGATTCAACCAATAGCCTGGGAACTTCCATATGCTACAGGTGCAGCCCTAAAAAAAAAAAAAAAAAATGAGAAAAAATAAATGAACGTGTAAGATAATAATCATGCATAAGTTCTTAGTAAATCTATTTCAGATACTTCCCCTCATTTTTCATTTCTTTTATAGATAAATTATCAGCTTTCAAAATATAAAATAATCATGTGTAAGTGTAACTGAAACATTACGGTTGTTCCTTATAATTGTTCCCCTAATGTTTTAAAGAGTTTCCAGTGAAATAACTATATATAACAAGGACAATATTGGAGTTCCCTTCGTGGCTCAGTGGTTAATGAATCCGACTAAGAATCGTGAGGTTGCGGGTTCGATCTCTGGCCTTGTTCAGTGGTTTAAGGATCCAGCGTTGCCGTGAGCTGTGGTGAAGGTTGCAGACGCAGCTCGGATCCCACATTGCTGTGGCTGTGGCAAAGGCTGGCAGCTACTGCTCCTGTTAGACCCCTAGCCTGGGAACCTCCATATGCCGCGGGTATGGCTCTACATAAAAGGCAAAAAGACAAAAAAAAAAAGGACAATATTTTACATTGGTGATCATTTTTTTTTTTTTGGCCTAAATAGAAGGTCATATTTGAAATACATTTCCATTTTTATTTTTTTGTCTTTTCAGGGCCGCACTTGCGGCATATGGAGTTTCCCAGGCTAGGGGTCTAATCGGAGCTGTAGCCATTGGCCAACGCCACAGCCACAGCAACATGGGAACCGAGCCGCATCTGCAACCTACACCACAGCTCACAGCAATGCTGGATCCTTAACCCACTGAACGATGCCAGGGATCGAACCCACAACGTCATGGTTCCTAGTAGGATTCGTTATCCACTGAGCCAAGATAGGAACTCCTGAAATACATCTCTTCTTAATGATAGAATTTTCAGAGATGTCATGCTACATTGTGTTGGTATAGATTATTAGACACAAAATGAAATACGATGTTTATATGTCAATAATGTATTAAAATTTTGTTATTTATGGGCCTTTAAACATTTATCTCCATCTAGAATATTCACAGACATTAAATAAATAGTAATGAAAATGCATATATAATAAAAGTTATGACAAGTACTAGAATGAAAATATCACCTAATTTACACTGTGGGTCAAGGAATACTCCTCTGAGGAGTAAGAAATAAATGTAGAATTTAGCCAGATGAAGAATGGGGGAATCATCTCAGAGAGGGACAGTAGCATGTATTCAGCTCCCAAAGAGAAGAGAATATTTGCTGTTGGAGAATGGACAGAAAGTGATTGTGAGTGGGTAATAATAAGCATGTTATCCAGACCATTTCTATTCCTTCCCTGTTCTCTATCTCAAGATGACTTAATCTATTTCTTACAGAATAAGAATTCACAGTTGTTACCTAAAATCTAAAATTTGGCACAACTCCTCAAATCTATTTTCTGCATTACGGACAAGGCTTGAAGGTGTTCTAAACTTAATATATCTAAAACTGAGCCCTTTGTTTCCCTTCCCACTCTTTAACATCTTAATATATGGCACTACCTGCTAAGTCTTACAAACCTGAATTTGAAAATCATTATTGATTCCTTCCTTGTGTTGAAACCTCAACTTTGGGCCCAAAGCTAGCCTGATATTTCTACTGCAAAAGTCATCCTCCCCTCCTAACATCTACTGCCACCACCAGCAGGAAGAAGGATCTGGAATACAAAAATGCCCTACCTCCAGGTGGAATAAGGCACTTGAAAAGTAAGCCTTCACTTGGAGAGTACTCTAGGCATGATTCACAATGGTTACTTTTCTCCTTTTCCTGCCAGAATCATCAGGAAAATTATTCTTGACTTTTTAATATGAAATCTTGGTGGTATTTGTGGAGGTAAAACCCATGAAATGATAGGGCCTAGGTAGACTTCAGCACCCCAGGGGTTCTCATTCATATTTGCCCAACTGCTCATCAAAATTACATGTTAAGTTTTCCTATAAATTTATAGTTCCAGTCTATTCTGCTCCAGATAAGTTGATCTTTGCTAAAAGTATGGGTTTGGCTGTCTTTGCAGATTTTAAGATTGAAGTTTATATTGAAACACAGTCCTATGGCTGGTCTAAGAAAAGTAGTTGATTTTTAGTTTTAGTTTTTTGTTTTTGCTGTGTAATGGGAGGATAATTGATACCCCAGCATTTTACATATTGGAACTGAAATTAAACCAGGAGTGGTATTTCAATATCAGGTAAAAAAAAATAGACATCTAAACAAAGCATAGTTCCCAAAGTAGGAGATTTCATGACAGAACAGGGCACTCATTCATCAGGAAGACATGTTAATTGTACAAGTACATACACTATAACCCAAGAATCCAAATATAAGAAACAAAAATTTGACAGAATTAAAAGGTAGTTATACAATCATGGTAGGGAAACTTTAAAGCCTTGTCTTACTAATTGATAGAATAACCAGAAAAAATGTAAATAAATATAAAGAATATGTGATCAGTAATACTGAGCACCTTGATCTAGCTGACCTTTCAGGAGCAATGAAAGAATATCCATTCTTTCACGTGAAAACAATGTAGTAACTGGAGATGAACATATTATGGATTACAAAAAAGCTTCAAAGTCTCAATGTTTATAAAAGTATATTGAGCTAAAACTAACTAAATTAAAAATCAGGAAATTCTGTTGTTGTGGCTCAGAGCATTGAGAACCCAACATAGTATCCATAAGGATGCATGTTTTATCCTGGCTTGAAGATCCAGCGTTACCACACCTGCTGCCTAGGTCACAAATGCACCTTAGATACAGTATTGTTGTAGTTGTGGTGGAGACCACAGCTGCAGCTCCATTTCGA
Organism: Catagonus wagneri; assembly: GCA_004024745.2. Taxonomy (NCBI): domain Eukaryota; kingdom Metazoa; phylum Chordata; class Mammalia; order Artiodactyla; family Tayassuidae; genus Catagonus; species Catagonus wagneri. Next base: position 19,657,641 of record PVHT020000034.1, on the reverse strand, counting down.
CCCCTAGCCCAGGTACTTCAATATGCCACAGATACAGCCTTAAAAAGAAAACAAATAAGATAAAAGAAATCAGTAAGAATAAAATACCTTAGAAACTCTAAATTATAGAAAAAATTCTAATAATTCAAGGGGTAAAGATGAAATCACAAGGGAAATTTTTTCAGAAGTTAAATCTGTAATCACAAAAGGTACATAAAAGTTATGGGATAATAGTGGAAATTATAGCTTTATTTATATTAGTAAAGAAAAATATATATAAATAATGACCTAAGGATTGACCATACTACTCTAGAAAAGTAAGAACAGAGTAAACCTAAATAAAAAAGAGATGAAATGATACAATTATGTGCAGATATTCAATGACAAGTAAAATAAAGAGAATATAAAAGTGAACAAAGCAAAAATATACCATTTTGAAAGATCCACAAAAATGAAAAACTAACTTAACTGATCAAGTCAAAAAGAGAACACAAATCACATATTTCAAGGTGGAAGAAGTTATCACCATTAATTCTAGAGAAATTAAATTGTGAAAGAACATAATTTATAAACAATTTCATGCAAGAAATTTGAAACTTCCAATAAAATAAAATCCTTGAAATACAGCTTATCCAAAGTGATATGCAAAAAAATAAATCTAAATATAACTTTACTAAGCAAATTGATGTTACTTGATTGAGATACTAGAACATGAAAAAAAATGAATAATGTCAAAGAAATTCAAATTAAAACCAAAACCACTATACTGACGACAATTAAAATGTCTGTCAAGGGCATGGAATATCTTGCATTCTCAAGTATTAATGAATGAAAAAGTGTACAAGCGAGATTGAATTAAGATGGAAGAACAGAAGGACTGGAGCTCAACTTCTCTCCAAAAAAAACAACAAAACTACAACCAAATGCTGAGCAAACTTCAACAAAATGGACTGTAAACTTCCAAAAAAGATATTCTACTCCAGAAGACAAAGAGGAGACCACAGCAAAAGGTAGGAGGGGCGGTTATGCAATAGAAGCAACCCCAAACCTCCCAGGTGTGAAGAACCACAGACTGGAAAGTAACTATATTACAGAGACTCAGCTACAGGACTGAGATTTCTGATCCCCACGTGAAGGCCCCATGCCTGGGGACCTGGCACAGGGAGAAACAGCCCTCAGAGTATCTGGCATTGAAGGCCAGTGGGGCTTGTGTGCAAGAGCTTCACAGGACTGGGGGAAACAGAAACCCCATTCTTGAAAGGCACAAAATGACTTGCATGTGCACTGGGTCCCACGGTAAAGCAAAGTCTCCATAGGAATCTCAGTGGAACCTGACTGCAATTCTTGGAGGAGCTCCTGGGAAAACGGGTTACTGTGGCTTGTTGTGGGGGATGGGCATTGGAGGTGAAGCATTGGAGGTGAAGCTCTTGGGAACATTCATCAGCCTGCATTTCATTGGAGGGGGCCAATTCGGGGAAAATCCAGTCTCTCCCATCAGCGCCCCAGGCCAAACAAGAATCCAGGTGGGATCTCAGTCCCACCCAGTAGTAAACAGGCTGCCTAAAGACCCCTCCGGACACAGCCAGCCTCTAATCTCATCCAGAGACAAAACTCCACCCATCAGAGGGAGAGGAATCAACCCCACCTACCAGTAAGCAGACAATACTATCTCCCATCAGGAAGCCTACAGCAAGCCCCCTCCATACCAACTTTAGCCACAGGGGAGGAAAACACCTGAACTAAGAGAGGTTACAACTCTATTGCCTATAAAAAGCTCACCAAACCAAAAACGTATAAAAATGTAAAGAAAGAAAACTATAACTCAGATAAGGGAGAAAGAGAAAAGCCCAGAAAAACAGCTCAGTGATGAGATTATCAGCCTCCCAGAAAGAGACTTCAGACTGTTGATGCTGAAGATGATGCAAGGCATTGGAAATAGACTGGAGGCAAAGATTGATAATTTACAGGAAACATTGAGCAAAGAAATAGTAAATGTAAAAAGTAAACAAGAAGAGATGAAAAATACAATAACCTAAATGAAAAATTCATTAGAAGCAGCCAACAGTAGAATACAGGAGGCAGAAGAACGAATCAGTGAGGGGGAGGACAGATTAGTGAAAATCACTAATGCAGAAGAGAAAAGAGTTAAGAGATTAAAAGGAAATGAGCAGAGTCTCAGAGAACTCTGGGATAATGTTAAACACACAAAAATGCAGATTGTAGGGGTGTCAGAGGGAGAAGAGAGAGAGAAGGGGACAGAAAAAATACTCAGAGATAATAGCCGAAAACTTAACTAATATGAGAAAGGAACCACTCACTCAAATCCAGGAAGCACAATGAGTACCATATAAAATAAACCCCAGGGGGAACACCCCGAGACACATATTAATCAAAATGACCAAAATTAAAGAGAAAATATTGAAAGCAGCTAAGCAAAAGAAACAAATGACATACAAGGGAACCCCGATAAGGTTATCAGCAGATTTTTCAGCTGAAACTCTGCAGGCCAGAAGGGAGTGGCATGATATACTTAATGTGATGAAAGGGAAAAACTTCCAACCAAGATTATTTTACCCAGCAAGGCTCTCATTCAGATTTGAAGGAGAGATCAAAACCTTTACAGAGAATCAAAAGCTAAAAGATTTCTGCAACACTAAACCAGCTTTACAACAAATCCTAAAGGAACTTCTCTAGGCAGAAAAGAAAAGGCCACAACCAGAAACAAAAACACTACAGATGACAAGGCTCACCAGAAAGGCATACATACCATAAAGATACAAAATCTTCCATGCACAGGTATGCTACGAAAATCAGAAATCATGAGAATAGAGCACAAATGCAGGTCAGTGGAGATACATGTGCACTAACAAAGCAACAATTTAAAATAATCTCATTTATATATAGACTCCTATATCAAAAATTCAGGGAAACTGCGAACCAAAAACCAACAATTGATACACAAAAAAATAAGAAAAATCAACTCAAATACATCATTAAAGATAGTCATCTTGTGAGAGGAGACAACAAAGAGAATAAGGGAAGAACAAAAGAGCAACAAAAAAACCAAACAGTTAATACAATGGCAATAAGAACATACATATCAATAATTACCTTAAATGTTAATACACTGAATGCCCCAACCAAAAGACATAGACTAGACGAATGGATACAAAAACAAGACCCATATAAATGCTGTCTTCAAGAGACCCACTTCACTTCTAGAGACACATACAAACTGAAAGTGAGAGGATGGAAGAAAATATTCCATGCAAACGGATTTCAAAATAAAGCCGGAGTAGCCATATCCTATCAGACAAAATAGACTTTAAAATGAAGAACATTTTAAGAGACAAGGAAGGACACTATATAATAATCAAAGGATCAATCCAAGAAGAAGAAATAAAAATTTTAAACATCTATGTGCACAACATAGGATCACCACAATATATAAGGCAACTGCTAACAACTTTAAAAGGAGAAATCAACAATAACACAATTATAGTGAGGGACTTTAACACCCCACTTACAGCAATGGACACATCATTCAGACAGAAAATCAATAAGGAAACACAGGCCCTGAAAGAAGCATTAGATCAGATGGACTTTATAGGACATTCCATCCAAAAGCAAGAGAATACACATTTTTTTCAAGCGTGCACGGAACATTATTGATCACATCCTGGGGTACAAATCAAGCCTCAGTAACTTTAAGAAAATTGAAATCATATCAAGCATCTTCTCTGACCACAATGCTATACAACTGGAAATCAAAAACAAACAAAAAAAATGGCCAAAAATACAAACACGTGGAGACTAAACAAGACACTACTAAATAACCAATGGATCACTGAAGAAATCAAAGAGGAAATTAAAAAATACTTAGAAGCAAGTGACAACAAAGATATCACACTCCAAAACCTCTGGGATGCAGCAAAAGCAGTTATAAGAGGAAAGCTTATAGCAATACAAACCTACCTTAGGAAACAAGAAAAAGCTCACATAAACAACCTAACTTTACATCTAAAGCAGCTAGAGAGGGAAGAACTGACAAGACCTAAAGTTAGTAGAAGAAAAGAAATCATAAAGATCAGACCAGAAATCAATGAAATAGAAATGAAGAAAACCATGGAAAAGATCCATGAAACTAAAAGCTGGTTCTTTGAAAAGATCAACAAAATTGATAAAGCCTTAGCCAGACTTACCAAGAAAAAAACACAGAGGACACAAATCAATAAAATTAGAAATGAAAAAGATGAAGTAACAACAGACATCACAGAAATACAAAGGATCATAAGAGACTACTATATGCAACTATATGGCAATTAAATGGAAAACATAGAAGAAATGGAAAAATTCTTACAAAAGTGCAATCTCCCAAGACGAAATCAAGATGAAATAGAAAATAATAGACCAATCACAAGTTCTGAAATTGAAACTGTGATTAAAAAACTTCCAACAAACAAAAGTCCAGGACCAGATGGTTTTACAGGTGAATTCTATCAAACATTTAGAGAAGAGGTAACACCTATCCTTCTGAAACTCTTCCAAACAATGGCAGAGGAAGGGACACTCCCAAACTCATTCTATGAGGCAACCATCACCCTGATACCAAAACCAAAGACATCAGAAAAAAAGAAAATTACATGCCAATCTCACTGATGAACATAGATTCAAAAGTCCTCAACAAAATACTAACCTACCGAATCCAACAATACATTAAAAGGACTGTACATCATGATCAAGTGGGATTTATCTCAGGGACGCAAGGATTCTTCAATATCCGCAAATCAATCAGTGTGATACACCACGTTAACAAAGTGAAGCATAAAAACAATATGATTCTCTCCATAGATGTAGAAAAAGCCTTTGACAAAATACAACACCCATTTCTGATAAAAACCCTTCAGAAAGTGGGCATAAGTGGAACCTATCTCAACATAATAAAGGCCATCTATGAAAAACCCAGAGCTAACATCATTCTCAATGGTGAAAAGCTAAAAGAATTCCCACTGAGATCAGGAACAAGACAGGGATGTCCACTCTCACCACTACTACTCAACATAATTCTGGAAGTCCTAGCTACAGCAATCAGAGAAGAAAAAAAATAAAAGGAATCCAAATTGGAAAGGAAGAAGTAAAACTATCACTTTTGGCAGATGATATGAGAATCCTAACAACTCTACCAGAAAACTCTTAGAGCTCATCAATGAATTTGGCAGAGTTGCAGGATAAAAATTAATACACAGAAGTCAACTACATTTCTACATACTAATAATGAAATATCACAAAGAGAAATTAGGGAAGCAATCCCATTTACCATCGCATCAAAAAAATAAAACACTTAGGAATAAACCTGCCTAAAGAGACAAAAGACCTGTACTCTGAAAACTATAAGGTGCTGATGAAAGAAATCAAGGATGACATGAACAGGTGGAAAGACATAAATTGCTCTCGGATTGGAAGAGTCAATATTACCAAAATGACTATACTACCCAAGGCAATCTACACATTCAATGCAATCCCTATCAAATTACCAAGGACCCTGTCACAGAACTAGAACAAAATATTTTAAAGTTTGTTTGGAAACACACACACACACACACACAAAAAAAAAAAAAACAGAATAGCCAAAGACATCCTGAAAAAGAAAAATGGAGCTGGAGGAATCAGGCTCCCTGACTTCAGACTCTACTACAAAGCTACAGTCTTCAAAACCATATGGTACTGGCACAAATACAGAATTATAGATCAGTGCAAGAGGATAGAAAGACCAGAATTAAATCCACGCATCTATAGTTAACTAATCTGACAAAGCATGCGAGAACATACATTGGAGAAAAGACAGCCTCTTCGATAACTGGTGCTGGGAAAACTGGACAGCCACGTGTAAAAAAAATGAAACTAGAACACTTCCTAACACTGTGCACAAAAATAAACTCAAAATGGATTAAAGATCTAGATAGAAGACCAGATACTATAAAACTCTTAGAGGAAAACATAGGCCAAACACTCGCTGACATAAATGATAGCAACATCTTCACAGATCCATCTGGCAGAGTAAGGACAATAAAAAGAGAAATAAACAAATGGGACTTAATTAAACTTCAAAGGTTCTGCACAGCAAAGGAAACCCTAAACAAAACGAAAAGACAACCCACAGAATGGGAGAAAACATTTGCAAATGAATCGACTGACAAGGGATCAATCTCTAAAATTTACAAACATCTCCTACAGCTCAATACCAAAAAAGACAAACAACCCAATCAAAAAATGGGCAGAGGATCTACGCAGACAATTCTCCAAAGAAGACATGCAGATGGCAAATAAACACATGAAAAGATGTTCAACATCACTCCTCATTACAGAAATGCAAATCAAAACCACTATGAGCTACCACCTTATACAGGCCAGAATGGTAATCATCAAATAGTCTACAAACAATAAGTGCTGGAGAGGGTGTGCAGAAAAAGGATCCCTATTACACTGCTGGTGGGAATGCAAATTGGTTCAACCACTGTGGAAAACAGTATGGAGATTCCTCAGAAAACTCAGCATTACCATTTGATCCAGCCATCCCACTCCTGGGCATCTATCCAGAGGAACCATGACTCGAAAAGACACGTGTACTCTAGTGTTCATTGCAGCACTCTATGCAATAGCCAGGTCGTGGAAAGAACCTAAATGCCCATCGACAGTGGAGTGGATAGGGAAGATATGGTACATACATACAATAGAATTGTGATTCAATTCAGCCTTTAACAGGAACAAAATACCAGCATTTATAGCAATATGTATGGTCCTAGAAATTATCATGCGAAGTGAAACCAGTCAGACAATTAGACAGCAACACGCAATGCTACCACTTACTTGTGGAAACTAAAAAGACACAGTGAACCTCTTTGCAGAACAGACAACGACTAACAGACTTTGGAAAACCTTTGGTTTTTCAAATAAGACAATCTGGGGGGGTTGGGGGATGCACTGAGTGTTTGGGACGCAAATCCTATCAAACTGACTTGTGATGATTTTTTGTACACCAAAATTGAAATAAAATTCATTAAGTTAAAAAAAACGGAAGTGTGCAAGCAATTTGGCAAACATTTTGCCATGCTCTTGTAAAGTTAATATACAGTTACTATGCAACCCAGGCATGCTTCTCTTAGGTATTTATACAAAAGGAATCATAATATATTTCCATACAGATGACAGTTTGAGCATTTTTAGCAGCACTAATCATATTAGCCAGTAACTAGAAACAAGGCACATATCTACTAATTAGTTAATAGATAAAGTTGTGTTATATCCATTCAATAGAAAGAAATAAAATATTAAAAGATGCAACCAACAGAAATGAATCTTGAATACTATGCAAGATCCATAAAGTAAAATAAGAGTACATACCATATGATTTCATTTATACATAAAATTAGACAATGTTGACTAAATTGAGTGAATGAAATTTGTCACCTGGTCATAGCATTTAAGGGTAAGATGGATTGCAAAAGAACATGAAAAATTATTTGCATGTGGTGGAATTGTTCTGTATCTTGCTGTGAACAACAAATTGTGGGTGTATGTATATGTCAAAAGTCACCAGCATTTACTTTGATTAATTGCAGCTCATTGTATGTTACTTATATATTGATAAATTTGAAAAAAATATATAATTTATTTATATGAAAAAATGCATTTTTCAAAATATTTTCTGTCCTTCCCTTTAAGAGGAATGTATCTTCCTCTACTATTGTCATTAATCTTCATCATGCTTCAGCCATGTATACTGGCCAGTGAAATGTGTTCAAAAGCAATGAGTGCCACTTCTGAGCATGAGCTTTAAGAACTGTTCCACCATCCCTTTTATCTGTATCTACCATGAGTTCTATCTAGACAGAGCCCAATCCTGAATTATAAGTTCCAAACATTGAGTACAGCCACATAAAATTATAAGCTCTAAACACTGAACACAGAAAATTCAGAGGATATATAATACACACACAAAAAAGCTTTAGTATTGTACATCACTGATAATGGGTTATAGCTTTACTGCAGCATAAACTAAAAAAATGACCAAAAATCACATTTTACTATTTAATGTTTTATTATAGTAGGAATACACTCTCTACAGTGTAGGACCTACAAAAATTTAAATATGAGATGCAAAAGAAAAGGTAGAGGTATTTTTTTGTAGTAGGAAATATGATTTCACTGGAATGTTATGACAATCAAATTCAAATCCTCTTTTATACTTGAATAAATATCTAACTTGACTAAATCCATTAATCACATCTGGATGTTCAGCCTCTTTATTTACAAAATACATTGATTTAGGGAGATAATCCCTAAAATTACATGTTAAATATAATTAATGTTAAATTTATATGTTAAATTTTAACAATATAGAGTTATTATAGACAAATTGAAATGTTTAGCAGTATGATGCTGGAATAACAAACACAGCTTTCTTTGTATCAAATTCCAATTAATGTTTTACATATGCTTTTTAAGGCAGCACCCACAGCATATGGAAGTTCCCAGACTAGAGGTGGAATCAGAGTTGCAGCTGCCGGCCTACACCACAGCCACAGCAACTTGGGATCCAAGCTGCTTCTGTGTCCTACACCACAGTTCATGGTAATGCTGGATCCCTCAACCACTGAGCAAGGCCAGGGATACGACCCTCCTCCTCATGGAGATTAGTCAGATTCGTTTCTGCTGTAAAGGGAACTCCCTGCTTTACATCTTAAAGTTTGTCTTGGTTCCTTCCTTTACAGGTTAAGCAATTTGGGGAAGTATCAAAGGCAGATCGAATAAAAAATTGTACACAAAGCACAAAAAGAATATTTCCTATCAATTAATATGTTCTTAGAAGCATGAGATTATTTTTAATTTAGCATGAATAACTAAAGAGGTTGTTACTGTTCACCATCTTATAATTATTTTTCTCTCCATACCTGTCTCAGTTACTTTTTTTTTTTGCTCTTTTTTTTAAGGGCCACACTCACAGCATATAGCATACTGAAGTTCCCAGGCTAGAGGTTGAATCGGAGCTGAAGCGGCTGTCCTATGCCATAGCCACAGTAATGCCAGATCGGAGCCACTTCTGTGACCTACACCACTGCTCATGGCAATGCAGGATCCTTAATCCACTGAGCGAGACCAGGGGTCGAACCTGCATCCTCTTGGATACCAGTCAGATTCGTTTCCACTGAGCCACCATAGAAACTCTATCAGGTACTAACTTTTTAGAGGAGTGAATTTCATAATTAATACTGGGTGAATATTGTGTGTGTGTGTTTGATATGCAGTAATTTTCCATGCTATTATTTTCATTCTCTTATATATTAAAAGCATGCTTAAAACTTTGAGAAAATATCAATAACCCATAAGTATTGAATATTTAAATATCTACCTTTTTCCCCCTTAAAATATGTTTTTGAAAGATTATACATTTCTAATTATTTAGGACTCTGGAGCATATTTATCTAAGTGCACCTAATCCTACTTTTGTTTCATCTAATATTTCCAGTAGCAACAATCTTTTTCAGATCTTCTGTGAGTTTCCTCCAGCTCAATGAAAGCTTAAAGGTACTGGAAATATGGAAAACTATAGGAAAGCACTCCTTGCAGCCTGCTTTCATTTGGCCAAGAAATGGCATAATTTTCTCTGATCAAGAAGGAATCAAATCTATAGGTCAGGTAAAGGTAACAAATTAACAGGAAGAATAACTTAGGACAAATTGAGAAAAATAAGTAAAACATAAATGCCATTTTACTTCAACCTCCTATTGAAACATCAGTTTTTTTTTTTTTTTCTGAAATGAAGACTAAACAAAACTGCAAAGAAGAAGCTTTCTAGGATGTAGGAAAAGCCTTTTTCATTTTCAAGGGAAGATAAATATAACCAATTCCATTTCACATGTTAAAAGGCAATTAGAAACAAAGCCAAGAGTGCAGACAGACAAAAAGTGAAGATAAAGTACAAACTGAATGACTTAGAAAATCAAGGAGTAAATAAATCAGTTTTTTGTTTGTTTTTACTGCTGCACACGCACCCCTGGCATATAGAAGTTCCCAGGCTAGGGGTCAAATCACTACTGTAGCTGCTGGCCCACATCACAGCCACAGCAACACTGAGCTGCAGCTGTGAGCTATGTTGCAGCTCCAGCAAAACTGGATCCATAAACCAGCATCCTCAAACCAGCATCCTCATGGAGACTAGTTGGGTTCTTAGCCAGCTGAGCCACTACGGGAACTCTCCCAAATCAGTAAGTGACAAAGTAGTCCTTCACAAATATCAAAATAAAATTTATAAATTTCCAGCTAGAATGTAAAAGGAGAATCAGAAAATATACAAAATATTATTTTTCTCTAATAAACTGTTATTGAAGTATAACAAATACAAAAAATGTAAAAACTTAGAACTATATAGTTTCCCTTATGACAATGTTTAATCATAGCTCTCTTCTCTTGTACAGAGAGGAACACTGTAATGATTTTCAACACAGCAAATTAATTGTTCATAGACTTTGATCAATATTATATTTTTCATTTTTATTATATTTTCATTTAACAGTAGTCTCTTGCTGTATACTATTTCATTGAAAGACTTTATGTCAACTTAGTTACCTACTCCTTTTCGTTAAACATTTGGATTTTTCCAGTGCTGGGTTACTAAAAAGAGCACTATTATGAGCATTCTTTTTTCCCCCACATTTTCTTATTTTTTACCTTTATTACACAGAAGGTAACATACACTTTATTTGCTTTTGCATTTGCCATCATAACAAAATAATAACCTAACCTGGCAATTACTTCAATGCACACAGCTATTTCTCATTGATTCCCATTAGCTGAGCATTCTTGTTTATGATTTTTGTCATACCTCTTTTACACATTTGTTTTATGACTATTCCTTGGAGAGAATTCGTTGCACCATAGGCTATGTATATGAATGCATATAAGTTCTTAGATATGCTGTTCAGTTCCTTTCAGTAATTACAGAAAATTTTGGAAGTTACCTCCTTAAATATATATTCTATACAATTCTTTCTTACTTCTGGGATTCTAATTACACACATGTTAACATTCTTCAATATTATTAAATACTCTTGAAACCCCTTCAAAATTTGCAATTATTTGCGAAATATGACAGTGGAAATGTAGCAACATTATAGCTAATAAAGCTATGAGGAATTTGAATCTTGAAGGGTATGGCTAGAAGGATATGCTATAATATTGCTTACTTAGTCTGCGTACCCCCCCCAGCCTCCCACCTACCACCCCAGATTAATCAGATCTGAACAAACATAAGCACTTCTCACAGGGGCAGAGCTTTCATGATTAAAATTTCTAATCACAAGTAAACAAACCAGAATGCACTATCTGAAAACAGGCAGTCACAAAAGACACTAAAATATCTCAGCATATACGTTTTCCTCTCATGCTAGCTAGGAGTGAGCAAGACATAAAGTTAGGCTAGGAGTAGTTTTCAAAATGTGGTCCCTGGACTTCCAGCATCAGAATGACCCTTGGAAGTGGTGAGAAATACCAGGTTTCAGGTCTCACCTCATACTTGCTGGATCAGCTTTTCAGACAATTCTAATGCACACTAAAGCTTAAGGAACATTGTTTAGCATTATAGATTCTCAATCCTTACTGAATATTGGAATCTTTACAAACTAATAATATCAAAGCATTTTATATATACATATATGTATGTATGTATGTATGTATGTATGTATACACATACACACACACATTGAATTTTCTCTTGGTCACATAGAAAATATTTAAAACTTGACATATAGTCTCTGTCAGTACTACTCAATTCTATCATTGTAATTTGGCTTATTTTGTTTTTTAATAATGATTTTTATTTTTTCCATTATACCTGGTTTACAGTGCGCTGTCAATTTTCTACTGTACAGCAAGGTGACCCAGTCACACATACATATATATATTCTTTCTTCTCACATTATTGTACTCCATCATAAGTGACTAGATATAGTTCCCAGTGCTATACAGCAGGATTTCATTGCTTATCCATTTCAAAGGCAATAGTTTGCATCTATTAACCCCAAATTCCCAGTCCATCCCACTCCCTCCTCCTCCCCCTTGGTAATCACAAGTCTGTTCTCCATTCCATTGTAATTTGTAAGCAGCCACAAAAAAAAATGCATAAACAAATGGACATTATTGTATTCCAATAAAACTTTATCAACAAGCACAGATGGTCAATCCATGTTTCATGGTGTGTTGAACCCTGTTCTTTAACAATTTCCAATGATGGAAGAAGTTTCTCTGCAAATGGGGATGCTGTGTGGGGCTTCTGACATGCCTCAGTATGAGAAGTCATAATACAAATACCATGAAATTTTGTATTAAATCAAGCTATCTTTTAACATAACTTTTGTTATTTTGCATAGCAGCTCCTAACTAAACCAGGGGACACCAGATAATCATGTGACCTGAACTGCTCACTCTGAGCTGGACACGATGACCCACCAAACCATTTAACTGGTTACGAGCATCATAATCATAATTACTGCTCCATGACAGAGCAGAAATTTTATTTATATCCATACACTGACTGAGCAAGATTAGGAGTAAAAAGTTACATGAGAAGGTGATTCACAATGTCAAACATCTATCTAATCCTTCCGAACAAAATACTATTTGTCTAGGCATTCATATGGATTTATGGACAGTCTCCTACATGGCTAGAGCATTGAATGATCTTGAGTTTCGTTTTCTATGGTATGGTGTAATATGCTAGCATATTATACACTCACACAAAAGTTCTTCTGAATGGCAATACAGATGGAAAATGTTCCCAGTAGGAAGCAATTTAAATATATCTGATTTCCATTTTCCTGGGTGGGAAAATGGTCAGTGGTTGAATTTACACTGATTTGTAGACAGTGGATGAATATAAGTAATGAGTAGGGAAAAGGTTCTCCTATATTCAATGTTAGAACAAGAATACAAGAAAAAATTTAGATAAAGTGTAAGGAAAAACTATTTTTGACAATATAAAACATACAGAGGGATGTGATTTTTGAGAAAAGAAAAAGTCAGTGAGGACAATACGGGCATGTTTCAGATATATTCTGGGTTCAGACCCAGATCACCACGATAAATAATAAAACAAAGCAAGTCACACAAATATTTTAGTTTTCCAGTACATATGAAAGTTATGTTTACATTCTAATGTAGTCTATTAAGTGTGCAATAACATAATGTCTAAAAAAATTACTTAATTTAAAAATACTTTGTTTCTAAAGAACGCTAAGCATCATCTGAGCCTTCAGAGAACTGTAGTAGCAGGATCAAAGATCTCTGTTCACAGATCACAATAATAATAGTAACAAATTCTGAAATATTGTGAGAATTACTAATATGTGACAAAGAAGCATGACTTAAGCAAATGGTGCTGGAAAAATTGTGCCTATAAACTTGCTGTAAACAGCTTTTCCACAAACTTTCAATTTGTGAAAAATACGGTATCTCTGTAGTGCAGTAAAGCAAAGTGCAGTAAGATGAGGCATATTCATTTCATTTGTATGTTTAGGACACTTTATGAATCACTGCACGGAGAGATGGAACACCCAAAAAGCAGTGGGTATGCTGAGCAAAGGGAATATAAAACAAAATTTATGACAAGGAGATGGCTAAAATTTTCAGGGAAGGGTATTAAGAGATGAATGTGGAACAGAATTTTGAGAAATCTACATAGGGATTACTTTGAATCTTCCTGCAAATACTACATTTTAATTTAAATGATGAAGTCAATACTTTATAGGCTCTAGAATAGAAAACACAATGCAGATTGTGTGCTGAAGATGGATGCCAGTGATAGAAGGAGTATTTTTGTTTGTTTCTTTGTTTCTTTTTAGGGCTGCACCTGCTGCTTATGGAAGTTCCCAGGCTAAGGGATGAATTAGAGCTGTAGCTGCCAGCCTATGCCACATCCACAGCAACACAAGATCTGAAGCTTATCTGTGTCCCACACTGCAGCTTGCGGCAATGTTTGATCCTTAACCCACTGAGCAAGGCCAGGAATTGTGTCCTTATTGATACCTTGTTGGGTTCTTAACATACTGAGCCACAATGGAAACTCCAGGAGCAATCTCATAGATAATGAAGCTCTACAAGCAGAAAAACCTTGTTAAACTCTCCAGATATTCAGCTGAGGTACCTAAAAGTCTGTCTACCATAAATAAGGTCATCCTACCCTTTCAGTAAGGGCTGTCTAGACGTCCCAACAAATCTAGAAACTAAGCCGTCAATAGATTCAAAATTAATCACGTGCAAATAAATGCCCTATCAAAACAAACTCAATATTTCCTTTGAGGAAGAAAACACAAATTAGAAGTGAAAAATGGAACAGTCACAATGTCCTACATACAATGAGATATTACTTGACACGAATAAACAGAAAAAAAAATTTCATGACCAATAGGAAAAAAAAAGATGCTAAGGAGAGGGGGAAATAAGGGTGACTGAGGAACTGTTGAATGAGTATAAAGTTTAAGTTATGCAGGATGACTTAGATGTAGAGAGCAGCTGTACATCATTGTGCCTATCTATAGTCAATAATAGGTTTTATGCACCCAAAATTTTGTTAAGAAGGTAGGTCTCATGTTCAGTGTTCTTACTGCAATAAAAGAGGGGCACAGGAAACTTCTGGACATAATGATATGCCTATTACTTTATGACAATTGTTTCATGGATATATGCATGCCTCTATGTTAAATTGTATATATTAAATATCCAGTCTTTTGTATGTCAATATACCTCAAGAAAATGTTAAGAAAAAGAAAAAAAAATTTATAGAAACTGACTGAGAAATACACATATATTGAAACTAAAAGACGATTACTTTGAAATGTTATGGGGGAGTTCCCTGGTGGCCTAGTAGTTAGGATTCAGTATGTTCACCTCTGAAACCTGGGTTCAGTCCCTGGCCTAGAAACTGAGATCCCATATCAAACTGCTGCACATCGTAGCCAAAAAAAAGAAGAGTACGCCTGAAACCAACAGAATTCTCTGAGGTTCTTCTTAATGTTTCTATATTCAAAGGTAAATTAAAAGGAATATCGTAGCATTCCAATACAGGCACAGCCCACTAAAATTTAGCTCCTTTTAGTATGAAGTTTTAATTTAACTTACCAGGCAAAGAATTTTAACCAGTTTAGGCGCTGGCTAAAGGCAAAGGAAATATGGAATGATTAATGGAAAAAAAAAAAAACTAACAAGTATAAACGTGATATATGCATACTTTTCTCCTTTATAATTCATTATTCTTTTTAAGTAATATTAATTTTGATTAACACATACAAGTACAATTAGAACTAAACAATAAAACTAATTAACATTATTAAGCAGAAATAGATACACTAACTGAACCTGGTGTTTCTCATTTTGGGGACAATGCTAAGAACACATTTTTTTTTTAAATTAGCCATAGTGAAATATAATTTATATATAATAAAACTTAAGATTTTATGACTCTAATTTGGTGAGTTTTCACAACTATATAGTGGTTAACCACCACTGTAATTAACACATGAAATGTTTTTACCACTGCAAAAGTTCACTCTTAGTAATATCCTTCAAACATGTATAAAGTAGAAGCATATAAAATTCAATACATAGTAGTTCAGAAGAATGGAAGTGTGCCTTATTTTCCCTTTATGTCCCAAATCATGATCTTTTCTGATATATAAAAATGTTTAAGTATAGGTTTTTACCTTTTTTAAAGTACAAATTTGATAGTATATAAATCTTTTCACTTTCAAGATATATCATGGCAAATGATATTCTATTTAGCAGATACTATGCAAGTTGATTTTTTACATCATCTAATAGTAAATGGCAAGGCATTTTCTCAGTTTAACAATTTACTTCTTAATCATGTCTCCTGATAACACTACATATGAAACGCTTTTTAATTTTTAATTCAAAATAAATTACTTTATATGCTAATGATATTGATAATCAAGGTGAATTCAAGTTAACTGCACTAATTATGATTTTGTTTTACATACTTTTTTATTATTATTTCATCTCAAGTTACAATAATCTAATAAAGCAAATATTGTGAATGCATTTCTATGCATTAGTCAAACTAGTCTCAGGGATATTATTTAACTTGAACGTGACCTATTAAAAGGACTAGATAACTCTCAACATGTAGTCTTACTCTAAATATACTAGGATATTAAATATATTATTTAAATATATTAAATATTATTAGCTACTAATCATCAAAGTAAACAAAAAGTAAATTGTAATGCCTTTGGGGATTCATTGAGTTTAAAGACATCTGTGATATAAATTCAGCATCTTCAATAACTTGTTGCAAGATAATCTCAAATTACTCCCAGATTATCATTGTTTTGAAAGTTTTACTAAAGATTTTTTGAGTAAAAAAAGTGCATATAATTTTACTTAAAATCTATCATTAGGTATATTTCTCTTCCCTAACCCTGGGTCTTTTTTTTCCTTCTTCTGATGTTTGACCTTGTTGTTTCTCACCCCTTTATTACAAAGCAATTCAATCTGCTTTGTAAAATCTCAAGTCCAACCTACAAAATGGAACCTAGAAACTCCATTAAAACTTATTAGGACTTTGGAGCTCCCTTGTGGTTCAGTGGTGACGAGCCCAACTAGTATCCACGAGCATACAGGTTTGATCTCTGGCCTCCGTGATTAAGGATCCGGCATTGTTGTGAGCTGCTGTGTAGGTCACAAAAGTAGTTTGGATCCTGCTTTGCTATGGCATAGGCTGGCAGCTGCAGCTCCAATGCCTGAGAACTTCCATATGCCCCGGGTGTGGCTTTAAACAAATATATAAAACTTACTGGGACTTACAACATATTCCAAACAAAATTCTTTACTTACTCAGTGTAAAAAGTATACAAGCTTCTAAAAATATCAAAATATCCCAAATATATTTGTGTTTGGAAAAATTGAGCATTACCTCTGTTACTTTGGAAATTGATAATACGAGGTATTTTTTTTTTTCCTGATGGGCACCTATGTTGGTCCTCACCTTTTGGTGTCTTTTGAGTAGCAATGATAGGTGTCATTTAACATAACTATTAATCTATAAAGGGTGTTGTATTTGTTATCTATTGCTGTATAACAATATTAACACAGACTTAGTAGTCTGCTTGCTTTTTAAAATCCAGTAGTCTTGCCTAGCAAGATTAATATTATAATCTATGTAATGTATTATACAACTCATGACCTTCATCATATTCTATTTGTCATAGGTAAGTCACAGTTCTAATTCAAAGGAAGAGAACAATAGGAGGAAAAGAGTAACAGGAATTTGGAAGGATAGAAACCAATTTAGAGTCTGCCACAATTGCACTGCATAATCTAGTATTAGGATTGAATGCTTCTAAGAAGCAAATGTGTTCTAATAGAGATTTACCCAATGGCTCTGATTTATGCTATTTCTTTAAGAGTTCAGCCCCAAATACTGTAAAGGTAATAAATGAATAGCAGCAATACATATGACGTGTTTTGAAAACAAGAAGGAAACTAATTTAAGCAGGGATTTCAGAAAGCAAGTGAAAAGGGGATAGTTACAAAGTGAAGTGGAAGAAGATTCTGTTCTCCTCCCCTAATCTAAATGGCTTCAAAAAATATCAGCATCATGGATGCAGAAGAGAAAGACATTCAATAAATTAATTCATTTTCTATGTTTGCCATACAAAATGTTGCCATAAATTCAGCAATTTGAAATAACAGTCATTTATTATCCAACAATTGGCACGTTGGAACTCTGGGCACAGTATACCTCAGCTGGTTCTCCCTTACAGGCTTCACAGGAAGAAAACAAGTGTATCAGCAGAATTGTGTTCCTTGTTGAAGCTCTGTAGAAGAATTCTCTCCATGCTCTTTCAGACTTCTGGCCTAATTCGGTTCTTTGGGGTTGTGAGACTGAGCTTTCCATTACTTAGCTGTTGCCTCAAGATGATTCTCAGCTTCTAAAGCTTACCTGCATTTCTTGGTTCATATCTATCTTCCTTAATCTTTAAAGTCAGCCATAGCTAGCAGAGTGACTTAGTCTCTTTGGCTCTCTCTTATCGTTTCATCTGCCTCATGACTCCTGTGCTTCACATCAGATAAAGTTCTGGAATATTAAGGGCTCATGTCATGAGACTGGGCCCACCAGGATAATTTCCCTGTTTTAATGTCCTAAAACCCTAATTACAGCTGCTAAGTTCTTTCTGTGGTCTAACCTATTCAAAGCCTGTAGAGATTAAGGGCATGAGCATCTTTCTTTACTGAGGGTGTTTTATCTATTACAACAAGCTATCACAACTATTCATCACAAAATAACATTAAACTCATAATGAGATTTCTTTTGCTATAAAAAAACAAGCCTTATTTTACTATCCCAAAGGACAGTATAAACTGATAATCCAGATATAGAGCAGAGATTTAAGAGCTTTTAAGAGCTTTTAGCTGTAATCTCAATTTTATCCAAAAAAGTACAACTTCTCCAGAAGTGCATTTCATCGTAACTAATCTCAACAACAGCATTATTTTTAGGGCAGTGAAACCCAAGCTGATTATAAAGCATTTTGGTATCTCCTGTACAACATGAGCAGTTCTTGGATTTAAAAGAAAAACGTTGAGGGGTCCAACATCTTTTCATGTAAAATTACCAGTTGGTTTGGCCGTTGTAATAGTCAATATTTCAGAAAATCAATGCCAAATTTTTGGCTTAAAGGAAGTGAGAAGTGTTTGTTTATTTTTGGCAGTTTTGTTTCATATGAGTTCTTAAAACATCAAATGGTCCTAAAAGAGTTGGTTTACATTTACATGTTTGTCTTTGGTGAACTCTTAATATGCTCAGCAACTGTATGCCAAGTTGGGATACGCTTCATAGAACAAAGTTCAGCACTCACCAACCCTGAGAAGGATGTCAGCTAACACAGTGATAATAATGGCTTATGCTATTTGCTTCCACTATAAAATATTGTGCTAGGAGTTCCCATTGTGATGCAGCGGAAAAGGATCTGGCTGGTATCCATGAGGATGTAGGTTCAATCCTTGGCCTCACTCAGCGGGTTGGGGATACAGCATTTGCTGTGAGTTTTGGTGTATGTCACAGATGCAGTTCGGCTCCCAAGTTGTTGTGGCTGTGGTGTAGGCCAGCAGCACATCTGACCCCTAGCCTGGGAACTTTCATATGTTGTGGGTGCAGCAACCCCCCATGAAATACCACCTTTAGTTCTGATTGAATGCTAGGCGTTATTCTTGTCCCAAGTTCAAAAATGAAGCTAACATTAAAATTCATACTGTTACCATGACTTGGCTATTGTATAGAGTGCTGCAATGAAAACTGGAGTACATGGGTCATTTCAAGTCATGGTTTCCTCTGGATAGATGCCCAGGAGTGGGATTGCAAGATCAAATGGTAATTCTATTTTTAATTTCCTGAGGAATCTCCATACTGTTTTCCACAGTGGTTGCACCAATTTGCATTCCCAACAACAGTGTAATAGGGATCCTTTTTCTCCACACCCTCTCCAGCACTTACTGTTTGTAGACTTTTTGATGATGGCCATTCTGGCCGGTGTAAGGTGGTAGCTCAGAGTGGTTTTGATTTGCATTTCTCTAATAAGGAGTGTTGTTGAACATCTTTTCATGTGTTTTTCGGCCATCTGTATGTCTTCTTTGGAGAACTGTCTGTTTAGATCTGCCCATTTTTTGATGGGGTTGTTTGATTTTTGAACCGAGCTGTAGGAGGTGTCTGCAAATTTTGGAGATGAATCCCTTGTCAGTCGATTCATTTGCAAATATTTTCTCCCATTCTGTGGGTTGTCTTCATTTTGTTTAGGGTTTCCTTTGCTGTGCTGGATCTGAGAAGATATTGCTGTCATTTATGTCAGAGAGTGTTTGGCCTATGTTTTCCTCTAAGAGTTTTATAGTATCTGGTCTTATATTTAGATCTTTAATCTACTTTGAGTTTATTTTTATGCACAGTGTTAGGAAGTGTTCTGGTTTCATTTTTTTACATGTGGCTGTCCAGTTTTGCAGCACCACTTATTAAATGCTCATCAACAGAGGAGTGGATAGGGAAGATCTGGTACATATACACAGTGGAATATTACTCAGCCATTAAAAGGAACAAAATAACAACATTTATAGCAACATGGATGGACATAGAAATTATCATGCAAAGTGAAATCAGTCAGACAATGAGACATCAACATCAACTGCTACCACTTATATGCAGAAACTAAAAAATGAGGACAATGAACTTCTTTTCAGAACAGATAATGACTTACAGACTTTAGAAAAAATATGGTTTCCAAATGAGACAAGTTGTGGGGTGGGGGGATCCACTGAGGGTTTGGGATGGAAATACTATAAAATTGAGTTGTGATGATTTTTGTACACCTATAAGTGCAACAAAATTCATTAAGTAATGGGAAAAGATTCATACTGTTAGCATCTTACAAATACGTCATGGATTAGCACCTAGGAACTTAATTTTTACTTTTCCTCCCCTAAACACACACACACACACACACACACACACACACACACACACACACACGCAAGATATACGTCTAACATTTTAAAAAGTATACACTTATAGTATACATTTTAAGACTTCAATATTTGTCCCTAGCTCAAACCATGGTGCTCTGATATTAAGAATCAGCAAGATGCTGGAAACATAAAATATGACTGTTTTTAGAAATTCTAAAACTATTTTCTTTTATAAGGCACTCAACATATATGCTTTTCATTATATAATTTTCTAGCTTTGAAGTGATTCTGTGCTGTTACTCTTGGCAAGACCTCTTATTATACCAATTTAGCTTAAAGTGAAGCCATGATTAAGATATGTTGATAAGGCAAAACACAGTAAATTACAAATTAAGTTATAGCACCAGCTCTATAGATTCTGGGTGCCATAAAGGGCATATTGTTAAAAGAGATGTTAAATGAGTTCCTGAAGGTTTGAAATATTTGGGGCAAAATACACTGGGTGAACTCCAAGATATCAGATAATTGAACTTAGCTCCTTTACTGGGAGTAATTAGGCCTAATTTGCATAGGTAAGGTCATTTGAACAACTTTCCGCTGGAAAATAAAGCTAATTGAGATTAATGACTCTTAAACACAATGCTTCTCTACTTAGCATATAAAAGCAATATTTCCTGGAGAACAGAAAATGCTTCAGGAATTCTATTAGGAAAGTAGAGTTAATAGGCTTTTCATTCTTTTGCTCATTTTGTCTCATAACATTGTTACAAGTTTCCATAACACAGGGTTCAGTATTTTACAAAACAATTTTAAATATAGCATTATAAAAATGGCAATTTTTGATTTTCAGCAATTTTCCATCTGTTCACCTTTTTTTCTACCTTCATTTTTCAGTATATTCATAATTTTTTTTTCCTATTTGTAACTCCTTCAAATTTGGCATAACATCTTTTTTCTTTTTTAAAGACAAAGACAGTAATATTTAGAAAAATGGAGTTGGTTACTACAAACCATATAACCAGCAAATAGTCAAGCCAGGATCTGAAACCAGATCTCCTCAACCTCCCAAACCATTTCAAAACCTAAATCAAGTTCAAAAGAATGTGGAATTCCCACTGTGGTTCAGCAGGTTAAGAACACAACTCTGTTTCTTTGAGGATGCAGGTTCAATCCCTGGCCTTTCACAGTGGGTTAAGGATCCGGTTGCCACAAGCTGTGGCATAGGTCACAGATGTGGCTTGGATCCAGAATTGCTGTGGCTGTGGTGTAGGTCTGAAGTGAAGCTGTGGTTACTATTTGACCCCTAGCCCAGGAACTTCCATATGACACAAGTGCAGCCATAAAATACTTTTAAAAAATAAAAAAGATGAAAACAATGAGAGGTACACAATTTACCTGCAGATGTACAGTTCTTGATTTATATACGTATTATGTGTTCCATACCAAATAAAACACAGAAGATTCATGTATTTGTTTTGATAAGTGTTGTGTTTTATGTAGACATACAGACTCACAAACATAGAATAATTTTAAAAACTGTATTGGGATCTCAGTTTTGTCAGAAAATTCAATAATGATGATTTAGAGAGGATAATGCATTTGCTCTGCCTACAATGTTTGGAGAAGTGCTTTGAAGCAACTTCGTTCTCTACGAAGCTTGTTGACTAGTTGACCTGTCATTAGTTCATTACACTGTAAAGACAGTTCGCAAGTTAGACCTATGAAGCCTGTGGCTGAAGGAGAACCACAATTTCCCCCTTTTTATAGAACATGTACAGGCAAACATATGACCTGAATGACTTAGTGCGACCCAACTACTGAAATTAAAAACAAAGAAGCAAACAAACAAAGTAAACTTTTGCCTTTACCCTGTTACAGGCTACACTATGACCTCTAAAATTCCTATATTTAAATTCTAACCCCCAGTATCTCAGATGGAGACTGTATGAGGAGATAGGACATTCAAAGAGGTAATTAAGTTAAAACAATCTCATTAACATCCAGCCAATATGACTGGTGTCTTTATCAGAAGATGATATTAGAGCACAGAAAGACATCAGATATGTGCATAAAGACCAGGCACAAGCATGTGCAGACACATAGAGAGGGCAGCCATCTGCAAGAAAAGAAGAGAGACTTCAGAAGAAACCAAAGGGTCTGACACCTGAATATTGGACTTCTGACCTTCAAAACTGAGATAAAATACATTTCTCTTGTTTAAGCCACAAAGTCTGAGGGATTTTGTCATGGCAGTCCTAGCAAGCTGACACATATACACCCTCCTGTTAAATTGACAGGAAACTGGTAATTGTAAGTTAGCTGCCACAGAAATCTATTAGAAAAGATCTACATGATAGAATTTAAAGAAAATCACATCCTAAGTTTCGTAGAAGAAAAAGGCATTCAACTCTCAAAATGTCAGGATTTGAGCCCCCTCTTTTTTACGGCCTTCTGAGGCTGGCATTGTTCAAAGTCATTCCTGCCATTGGCATCCAAATACTTCTTGCCACTGACTGTTAGTTTGACACCAGGTTTGTGTAGTGCATACCATTCTAGTTTTGTGCCAGGAGCAAATGGCACACGAGACTGTGGTTGAGGGGAAAAAAAAAAAGATCATTAAGAGCATTAAGAGCCATTTGGCATCTCTGAAGGAGGGTATGTTAATTGTCTATTGCTACATAATATATTCCCATAAGCTTATAGTGGTTTAACATAAAAAACATGGGAGTTCCCACAGGGGCACAGTGGTTAACGAATCCAATTAGGAACCATGAGATTGTGGGTTTGCTCCCTGGCCTTGTTCAGTGGGTTAACAATCCGGTGTTGCCATGAGCTGTGGTGTAGGTCACAGATGAAGCTCGCATCTGGCATTGCTGTGGCTGTGTCATAGGTCGGCAGCTGTAGCTCCGATTAGAGCCCTAGCTTGGGAACCTCCATATGCCACAGGTGTGGCCCTAAAAAGAGGAAAAAAATGAATAAATAAATAAAAAATATAACAAACATAATTTCACAGTTTCTGTAAATCAGGAATTCAGGCTCATCTACTTCAATACCTCGTACAAAGCCAGAAATTAGTTTTTAGCCAGGGCTTGCAGTCATCTTAAAACTCAGCTGAGGGAAGAACCACACTTGAGCTTGAAGCAGCTGCTGACATGACTCCTGTCCTCACTGGTTATTGGCATATGAGTGTCCCTGAAAGGCTATATATGGTCAACAATACTGTAAACCATAAACTTCAGAATTTCTACAAGACCGGATATCATTTGTTTTCACCATAAAAAGGAAATGCTATGATGTGATAAGGGTATTATTAGCTAAATCTATGATGGTAATCATATTGTATTATATAAGTGGACCAAATCGCATTGTACTCTCAAAATTACACAGTGTTATCTGCCAAATATATTTCATTTGTTTTAAAAAGCATGTCAGATAATTTCTCTCACAACAAGTGAAAATTGAGAGACAGCAAAACAAAGGTCTCGGTGTTAATGTAAATCAGTCCCAGAAGGGGCATCCCATCACTTTTATCATACTTTATTTACTGTAATCAAGTGAATACAAGAACTAGTTCCAGTTCCAACTGAAGGGGAGAGTATTACCTAAATTTGTAAGTATCACTAGATGGGAATTATTGAGGCCATTTGGAGGCTGCTTACCTCAAGGACAATACTTACGTCAGAGTCCTTGGAACTTTCTATATCTTACCATAACATTACTAACTCCATTTTTAGAAACTGAGTTATTAGAAATTATTTCACTTAGTTGTTAAGACTGCTAATGAATATCTAAGCTCTTCAGTTTATAATTGATTTTTCCACCAATCATCAAGGTGGAACACACAAGTAAGGGGCAAATTAATAAAAATTTAGAGCTCATGCTGCCATTTTTCATAGGAATTCCAGTGTGTAGAAGGCTTTACTTCTGCATATAAAGGCAGAAGAAGCTCCTTTTTTAATTTCAAAGAATTTGAATAAAATAATAATGTCAATATTAAAAAAACTAAAACTGGGAGACTGGATAAAGATTGAGGAATAGAAGGACTGGAGCTCAACTTCTCTCCAAAAAAACAGCAAAACTACAACAAAATGCCAAGCAACCTTCAACCAAATGGACTGGAAACTTCCAAAAACGATATTCTACTCCAGAAGACAAAGAGGAGATAACATCAAGAGGTAGGATGGGCGAGTACGAAATAGAAGCAACCCCATACCTCCCAGGTGGGAAACACCACAGACTGGACAGTAACTGTATCACAGATATGCGCCTACAGGACTGAAAGTTCTGAGACCCATGTCAAATCCCCATACCTGGAGATCCAGCACAGGGAGAAAGAGCCCCCAGAGCATTTGGAATTGAAGGTCAGCGGGGCTTGTGTGCAGGAGCTCCACAGGACAGGGAGAAACAGAGACCCCATCCTTAAAAGGCACACACACACATGCACGTGCCCTAGGTCTCAGGGCAAAGCAAACTCTCCATAGGAATCCGGGTGGAACCTGAATGAAATTCCTGGAGGATCTCCTGGGAAAACAGGGGTGACTTTGGCTTGTTCTGGAGGAAGGGCATCAGAGGTGAAGCTCTTGGGAATATTCATCAGCCTGCATTTCTCTGGAGGGGGACATTTCTGGGAAAATCTGGTCCCTCCCATCAGTGCTGAGAAGCCCCAGGCCAAACAATAATCCAGGAGGGATCACAGCCCCACCCATCAGTAAACAGGCTGCCTAAAGACCCCTCAGGCACACAGCCAGCCTCTAATCTCATCCAGAGACAAAGCCCCACCCATCAGAGGGAGAGGAATCAACCCCACTACAAGTGAGTAGACATCACTCCCTCCCATCAGAAAGCCTACAGGAAGCCCCCTCCATACCAACTTTAGCCACAGGGGAGGAAAACACCTGAACAAAGAGAGGCTACAACTCTATTGTTTACAAAAAGCTTACCACACCAAAAAACTATAAAAATGAAAAGAAAGAAAACTATAACTCAGATAAGGGAGAAAGAAAAAACCCAGAAAAACAGCTCAGTGATGAGAAGATTATCAGCCTCCCAGAAAGAGACTTTAGACTGTTGATGCTGAAGATGATGCAAGGCATTGGAAATAGACTGGAGGCAAAGATTGATAATTTACAGGAAACACTGAGCAAAGAAATGCAAGATGCAAAAATTAAAAAGAGATGAAAAATACAATAACTGAAATGAAAAATTCATTAGAAGCAGCCAACTGTAGAATGCAGGAAGCAGAAGAATGAATCAGTGATGTGGAGGACAGATTAGTGGAAATCACTAATGCAGAAGAGAAAAGAGATAAAAGATTCAACAGAAATGAGCAGAGTCTCAGAGAACTCTGGGATAATGGTAAATGCACCAACATCCTGATTATAGGGGTGCCAGAGGGAGAAGAGAGAGAGAAGAGGACAGAAAAAATATTCAAAGAGATAATATCCTGAAAACATCCCTAATATGGGAAAGGAACCACTCAAATACAGGAAGTGCAACAAGTACCATATAAAATACACCCAAGTACCATATAACACCCCGAGACACATATTAATCAAAATGACCAAAATTAAAGACAAAGAGAAAATATTGAAAGCAGCTAGGGAAAAGAAACAAATGACATACAAGGGAACCCCAATAAGGTTATCAGCAGATTTTTCAGCTGAAACTCTGCAGGCCACAAGGGAGTGACATGATATACTTAATGTGATGAAAGGAAAACCCTTCCAACCAGGATTACTTTACCCAGCAAGGCTCTCATTCAGATTTGAAGGAGAGATCAAAACCATTACAAATAAGCAAAAGCTAAGAGATTTCTGCAACACTAAACTAGTTTCACAACAAATCCTAAGGGAACTTCTTTAGGCAGAAAAGAAAAGGCAACAACAAGAAAAACAAAAACACCACAAATGGCAAGGCTCACCAGTAAAGGTATACATACACTAAAGATACTTAATCATCCATGCACAATTATGCTACCAAAATCAGAAATCATGAGAAGAGAGCAGAAATGCAGGTCACTGGAGAAGCACATAAAATTAAGAAACCAACAACTTAAAACAACCTCATTTATATACAGACTCCTATATCAAAACTTCAGGATAACCGCAAACCAAAACTTTATAATGGATACACAAAGAAATAAGATAAATCAACTCAAATACATCATTAAAGAAAATCATCTTGTCAGAGGAGACAACAAAAAGAATAAAAAAAGAAAAAAGAGCAACAAAAACCATAAACAGTTAATACAATGCAAATAAGAACATATACATCAATAATTACCTTAAATGTTAATGGATTGAATGTCACAACCAAAAGACATAGACTAGCCGAATGGATACAAAGACAACGCCCATATATATGCCGTCTTCAAGAGACCCACCTCAATTCTAGAGACACATACAAACTGGAAGTGAGAGGATGGAAGAAAATGATCCATGCAAACAGTCATCAAAAGAAAGCCGAGTAGCAATACACCTATCAGACAAAATAGGCTTTAAAAAGAACATTTTTAGAGACAAAGATGTGCACTACATATTGATCAAAGGATCAATCAAAGAAAAAGATATAACAATTTTAAATATCTATGCACCCAACATAGGATCACCACAACATATAAGGCAACTGCTAACAACCTTAAAAGGAAAATCAACAATAACACCATCATGGGGGGGACTGTAACACCCAACTTACAGCAATGGACAGATCATCCAGACAGAAGTTCAATAAGGAAACACAGGCCCTGAAAGAAGCATTAGATAAGATGGACTTAAAAGATATTTTAGGACATTCCATCCAAAAGCAACAGAATACACATTCTTCTCAACTGCACAGCGAACATTCTCTAAGATTGATCACATCCTGGGCTGCAAATCAAGTCTCAGTAACTGTAAGAAAATTGAAATCATATCAAGCATCTTCTCTAACCACATTGCTATACAACTGGAAATCAAAAACAAAAAAAAATGGCCAAAAATACAAACACGTGGAGACTAAACAAGACGCTACTAAATAACCAATGGATCACTGAAGAAATCAAAGAGGAAATTGAAAAATACCTAGAAGCAAATGACAACAAAACATGACACTCCAAAACCTCTGGGATGCAGAAAAAGCAGTTCTAAGAGGAAAGTTATAACAATACAAGCCTACCTCAGGAAACAAGAAAAAGCTCACATAAACAACCTAACTTTACACCTAAAGCAGCTAAAGAGGGGAAGAACTGACAGGACCTAAAGTTAGTAGAACAAAAGAAATCATAAAGATCAGAGCAAAAATCAATGAAATAGAAATAAGAAAACCATAGAAAAGATCAGTAAAACTAAATGCTGGATCTTTTAAAAGATCAACAAAATTGATAAATGCTCAGCCAGACATATCAAGAAAAAAACACAATGGACACAAATTAATAAAATTAGAAATGAAAAAGGAGAAGTAACAAGAGACATCACAGAAATAAAAGGGATCATAAGAGACTACCATATGCAAATATATGGCAATAAAATGGAAAACCTAGAAGAAATGGACACATTCTTAGAAAAATACAATCTCCCAGGATGAAATCAAGAAAATAGAAAATAGGAATAGACCAATCACAAGTTCTGAAATTGAAACTGTGATTAAAAAACTTCCAACAAACCAAAGTTCAGGACCAGATGGTTTCACAGGTGAACTCTATCAAACATTTAGAGAAGAGCTAACGCCTATACTTCTGAAACTCTTCCAAAAAATTGCAGAAGAAGGGACACTCCCAAACTCATTCTACGAAGCAACAATCACCCTGATACCAAAACCAGACAAAGATAACACAAAAAAAGAAAATTACAGGCCAATCTCACTGATGAATATAGATGCAGAAATTCTCAACAAAATACTAGCCAACCGAATCCAACAATACAATAAAAGCACTGTACACCACATTCAAGTGGGATTTATCCCAGGGATGCAAGGATTCTTCAAAATCCGCAAATCAATCAGTGTGATACACCACGTTAACAAACTGAAGAATAAAAACCATATGATCCTCCATAGATGAAGAAAAAGCCTTTGAGAAAATCCATCACCCATTTCTGATAAAAACCCTTCAGAAAGTGGGCATAGGGGGAACCTACTTCAAGCTAATCAAGGCCATATACGACAAACCCAGAGCTAACATCATTCTCAGTGGTGAAAAGCTGAAAGAATTCCAGCTGAGATCAGGAACAAAACTCTCGCCACTACTATTCAACATAGTTCTGGAAGTCCTAGCTACAGTACTCAGAGGAGAAAAATAAAAGGAAACCAAATTGGGAAGTAAGAAGTAAAACTATCACTTTTGGCAGATGACATGAGAATTCTAAAGACTCTACCAGAAAACTCTTAGAGCTCATCAATGAATTTGGCAAAGTCACAGGATACAAAATTAATACACAGAAATCAACTGCATTTCTACATACTAATAATGAAAGATCAGAAAGAGAAATTAGGGAAGCAATCCCATTTACCA
>PVHT020000034.1:19523123-19624614 GCA_004024745.2 Catagonus wagneri | reverse complement strand
GAACCTACTTCAACATAATAAAGGCCATCTATGACAAACCCAGAGCTAACATCATTCTCAATGGTCAAAAGCTGAAAGAATTCCCGCTGAGATCAGAAACAAGACAGGGATGTCCACTCTCACCACTACTACTCAACATCGTTCTGGAAGTCCTAGCTACAGCAATCAGAGAAGAAAAAAAATAAAAGGAATCCAAATTGGAAAGGAAGAAGTAAAACTATCACTTTTGGCAGATGACATGAGAATTCTAAAGACTCTACCAGAAAACTCTAGAGCTCATCAATGAATTTGGCAAAGTTACAGGATAAAAATTAATACACAGAAATCAACTGCATTTCTACATACTAATAATGAAAGATCAGAAAGAGAAATTAGGGAAGCAATCCCATTTACCATCGCATCAAAAAGAATCAAATACTTAGGAATAAACCTGCCTAAAGAGACAAAAGACCTGTACTCTGAAAATTATAAGGTGCTGATGAAAAAAAATCAAGGATGATATGAACAGGTGGAAAAATATACCCTGCTCTCGGATTGGAAGAGTCAATATTATCAAAATGACTGTACTACCCAAGGCAATCTACACATTCAATGCAATCCCTATCAAATTACCAAGGACCTTGTCACAGAACTAGAACAAAATACTTTAAAGTTTGTTTGGAAACACACACAAAAAAACAGAATAGCCAAAGACATCCTGAGAAAGAAAAATGAAGCTGGAGGAATCAGGCTCCCTGACTTCAGACTCTACTACAAAGCTACAGTCATCAAAACCGTATGGTACTGGCACAAAGACAGAATTATAGATCAGTGCAACAGGATAGAAAGCCCAGAATTAAATCCACACATCTATAGTCAACTAATCTACGACAAAGGAGGCAAGAATATACATGGGAGAAAAATAACCTCTTCAATAAATGGTGCTGGGAAACCTGGACAGCTACATGTAAAAAAATGAAACCAGAACACTTCCTAACACCATGCACAAAAATAAACTCAAAATGGTTAAAGATCTAGATAGAAGACCAGATACTATAAAACTCTTAGAGGAAAACATAGGCCAAACACTCGCTGACATAAATGATAGCAACATCTTCTCAGATCCATCTGTCATAGTAAGGACAATAAAAAGAGAAATAAACAAATCGGACTTAATTACACTTCAAAGTTTCTGCACAGCAAAGGAAACCCTAAACAAAATGAAAAGTCAGCCCACAGAATGGGAGAAAATATTTGCAAATGAATCAACTGACAAGGGATTAATCTGCAATATTACAAACAACACCTACAGCTCAATACCAAAGAAACAAACAACCCCATCAAAACATGGGCAGAAGATCTAGGCAGACAATTCTCCAAAGAAGACATGCAGATGGCAAATAAACACATGAAAAGATGTTCAACATCGCTCCTCATTAGAGAAATGCAAATCAAAAACACTATGAGCTACCACCTTACACAGGCCAGAATAACCATCATCAAAAAGTCTAAAAACAATAACTGCTCGAGAGGGTGTGGCAAAAAAGGATCCCTATTACACTGCTAGTGGGAATGCAAATTGGTGCAACCGCTGTGGAAAACAGTATGGAGATTCCTCAGAAAACTCAAAATAGAATTACCATCTGATCCAGTAATCCCACTCCTGGGCATCTATCCACAGGAAACCATGACTCGAAAAGACACATGTACTCCAGTGTTCATTGCAGCACTCTATGCAATAGCCAGGTCATGGAAACAACCAAAATTCCCATTGACAGTACAGTGGATAGGGAAGATGTGGTACATACACACAATGGAATATTACTCAGCCATTAAAAGGAATGAATTACCAACATTTATAGCAACATGGATGGACCTAGAAATTATCATGCGAAGTGAAACTAGTCAGACAATTAGACAGCAACACCCAATGCTACCACTTACATGTGGAAACTAAAGAGACACAATGAACTTCTTTGCAGAACAGACAATGACTCACAGACTTTGGAAAACCTTGGTTTTTCAAATAAGACAGTCTGGGGGCTGGGGATTGCACTTTGGTTTTAGGACACAAAATCTATCAAATTGACTTGTGATGATTTATGTACACCTATAAATGAAATAAAATTCATTAGAAAGTCAAAAAAATGAAACATGATATCATGTTTCATAAGGTGCAGCAGTGGCTTTTTCATTTCTAGTATTTATGTTAAAATTTTAAAAAATTCTTTTTAAATTCTGAGTGAATGGTTGACTTCATATGGATGTTAAAATTTAAATGACATTATAATACTGTTTTTAAAGGTTTGTTGGCACCACATACCTTGAGTTAAATTATAAGCATCTGTAAAAATGATGGAAAGATAGATTTTTTCATATATTTTATTTCTTATTTACTGGCTTTTATATTTTCTTTTGAACAGATTTTTCTTTTCCATCAGTTAAAGAACTTGTTCCAGTACACGTCCATTTCATATTTTGACATATTTGAATGAAGACGGTATAGCTGTAAATCAAAAAATAATAAAATAAAATCTAATGAAATTCAGAGTGCAGTAATACACTAAATGAAGAATAGCAATAAGCTGACATACTGAAAGAACTTTTGGGTACCAATATCTAAGTGTAGAGTTCATCAGAGAAGTCACTGTTAATGCATTCAATGATTTTAATTTTTAATTTTTTGGTAAATACATAAAATTTAGAACTCAACCCTGTACATGTTCAGTAATTTAATATTGTACAGGTGAATCCTTAGCTGTACCTATCCCACACACCTAATTTAAGGGCAGTAGGGGTGAATAAGTCAGTTAAATAATATTTTTTTGCAAATTATGTGATATATTTAGACAATAAAAACTGAAATAAATTTTGTATGAACTTTATACACTTCATTTTAAATGAAAAAATATTTAATTCAGGAATAATTTGATATTTTAAGGCAAAATAATTATAAAAATAATCAGATTTTCTTATCAGTTGAAATTCATATTCTTGTCTTAAATTTCAACCATAAATACATA
Organism: Catagonus wagneri; assembly: GCA_004024745.2. NCBI lineage: Eukaryota > Metazoa > Chordata > Mammalia > Artiodactyla > Tayassuidae > Catagonus > Catagonus wagneri. Next base: position 19,621,612 of record PVHT020000034.1, on the reverse strand, counting down.
ATAGAATACATTGGGTAATGGAACTGATTTAAAAAACCTGGCCTTCATGAATAATGCTACTAATAATTTAAAGATTAGCCTTCTCATTTTATTGACTCACCATTAAGTAATTATTTACTTTAACTTTTAAAATACTGGTAACAAAAGAAAAACCTACAAAAGTGACTCGATACTTTGACTTAAATATAAATTATAAACTTCAAAGAGAATTGTATTGATTATAAACTAGATATTTTCTGTTTCTTAAAAGTCTATGCTTCTGGAGTAACACTTTTCATCATTTCTTTCTGAAAAGAATGAAAATAACAGGAAAAACATTATAAAAGTAAACACTATGGGCAGGTAGATCAAAATGGTGTAGTAAGAGGACTGAGCTCAACTCTTCCCATGAACATATCAAAAATACATCTACATGTGGATCAGTTCTCCCAGAAAACAACCTGGCGACTGGCAGCCCATAACAAAAGGTTCTCACAAAGTCAGGTAGGAAGGGAAGAGAAGTGATGAGGGTGCCTTGGCAGGTCCTGGGTAGGGGGCTATTATGGGCTTGGCAATCCTTCCTGAGGAGTGAGGGATTCCAACCACATATTGGGCACCCCAGCCCAACATCTGACACTGGGAAGTTGGGTTCCCTTAGCCTGTATGAACAATAATGAGATTTACCTGAGGGCTATGTGAAACCAAAACTCTGGTCATGAAGTGTGTGAGCACATGCCCGCTTACTCTGGCGGGAAACATGGAGGAAGCAGACTGAAAACTGCCTGGGGCCCAACAAAACAGAATGGCCCTAGATTTGTTAACAGCATCAGAAGGCAGGATATGCACTATGATTTTGCTCAAAATTTCTGTATATAGAGCAGATGAGCACTCTAATGCCTTAGCTACAAAAACATTAGCTATTGGAAAACTAACAGGAGACCCACTATAGGAACAGTGGGCCTCCCTCAGTGCCATCTGGTGCACTGCTTAGGGAACAGCATGTTTTCCAGTAGTATTTTATAGTGTTTACTGTTGCTGAGGACTATGGATACAACGCTCCTCACTTCTCACCAAGGGACTTTGTGGAAGAATTGACTCATAATTCTGAGGTGAAAAAACCCTGTGAGAGATGCAGTGTGGGGAAAATGGAATACTCAGGCTCTTTCCACCTACCTGCCATGTCATTCTGGTAAGGAATGACGCAGCAAATATTATATAATGATAATTATACACGCATATACACATGCACATGCACAGTAGAATACAATGACGACCACCTCTTATAAAACATTTTGGCAAATTGCTGGCTTTGTTCTGTACTGGTATAAAAGGCAGATGGGACTTTCTATGCCACTGCCACCACTTGTGAAACTAATAAAAACATATCTGACCTACCCATAGCACCTGGACTCTTCTTCAGGTTGCCCAAATCCAGACTGAACCTGCCTGTGTTAAGAGACTGTAGAACTCCAAATGCAACAGTTTGCATCTATTAATCCCAGACACTGTAAACAAACTATAATGGAAAAAATAAAAATCACTGAAAAAAAAAAAGAGACACTGCAGAATACCAAGTCAGATGAACTTATTTGTAGGAATACACAGCAATGCAGACCACCTTCACTTTAAGTTCAAAGCCACAAATTTCATGTACTCTCTCTGAACTGACAATACTATTTTGACCTGACGATTAACTTTGTCATTCTGGTAAAAAAAAAAATATTACTTTAAATTCTCTCAATATCTCACTCTTAGCCAATGACTTCCCTTCTTCTGTAAGAAAATAAAACAATCTAATCATTTGTAATTTTTCATTTTGTACTCTATATACTTATATATTTGGCCCTTCCTTTTTCAAAATCAGAACTTTTTTCTAAGTCTAAATTTTAAAATTTTTCACTATATTTCATTGCATCTGATTAGAAAAACAAATCACTCTTGCACTTATCTCCTTTCCATTTGCATCACTGTTTTTTTTCTCTACTGAATACATTAAATTTAGCATAAGTACAAAATAATTCTTCAATCTTACAAAACATTCCCTTGACCTTAAACTTTAGAGTGCCCAAACAATTGACCAGTTACCTGTTCCTTTTTATATGCATTCTTCACAAAAGTTATTTATATTTCCTGTTTCAAATTCTCCATGTCCCATTCTGCCTTTAATCCTCTTGAGTCAAGTATTCATGTCCTTGTAATGTCATTCTAAAGTCTATGAATGACTACTATACTATCTTGATTCTAAAGCACCATTCTTTTCAAGTTTACCAAAGACTTGACTCTGTAAACACCATCTTTTCAAATATATCAATGACTTCTCAGATTCAACCATTTATATATTTTAATATAAGACTTTCAGCATGTTTGACAAAATCACCACTTCCACTTTATTGAAACACTTTTCATGTCTTGGCTGAGGGACCTCATTAAACTCACAGAACTTGGTTTCTCAGTTATAAATGAAGATGTTTATATTGCAGGATTGTTATGATAATTCAATTAGGTAACATTACATGTATATATAAAAACATCTACCACTGGCTGGCTTTTAGGGTGAACTCAATCAAAAGAAGCAAATATAATAATAATTAATTCTTCAAGTATTGTAATCTTATTTCTAGGTCATATCTATGCTTTATGAGATGCATATTGGTCAGAAGCATTCCTATTTTGCATATCTTTAACGACAAATCTGAGCACAAAAGAAAAAGATATGGAACGTAGTTGTAAATATTTATTAAATTAATAAATGAATTCCACTGTTGATAATTGGCCCTTGTCTGTTGCATCATTTGCAACTGGATTCATCTTGTTTTCTGAGAAAAAATAAACTAAGCAATTGATAATTATCTATCCTAACAGGACAGTTTATTGCCTGTATTTTCATCTCATGTAGAATGTAGCCCCATTATTTTCAATGCAGTTCACAATATGTTTTGCCATCCTTCTTATAGGTGACATTGAAGACAATTTCTTCCTTTTTTATATTTTTATTTATTTTTATTAAAGTGTTCTTGAGTTACAATGCTTTTTCAATTTCTGTTGTATAGCAAAGTGACCCAATCACACAAGTTCCCAGAGCTGTACAGTAGGGCCCCAATGCCCATCCATTCCAAACATAACAGTCTGATCCAAAAGCCCAAACTGCCTGTCCATCCCACTCCTCCCTTTTCCCCTGAGAACCACAAGTTTGCTCTCCTTGGCTGTGATCTGCTTCTGTTTGTCCACTCCAAATGCAACAGTTTGCATCTACCCCCAACTCACAGTCCATCCCTCTCCCTCCCCCTCCCCCTTGACAATCACAAGTTTGTTCTCCATGTCTATGAGTTTGTTTCTGTTTTGTAGATAGGTTAATTTTTGCCAAATTTTAGATTCCACAAATAAGTGATATATTGTATTTGTCTTTTTATTTCTGGCTTACTTCACTGGGTATGAGAATCTCCAGTTCTATTCATGTTGCTGCAAATGGCATTAGTTTATCTTTTTTAAGGGTGAGTAGTATTCTATTGCATATATGTACCACATACTCTTGATCTATTCATTTGTCGATGGACATTTAGGTTGTTTCCAAGTCTTGGCTATTGTGAATAGTGCTGTGATGAACATAGGTGTGCATGCATCTTTTTCAATGAAAGTTTTGTCCAGATATAGCCCAGGAGTAGGACTGCTGGATCATATGGTAGTTCTATATTTAGTTTTCTGAAAAACCTCCATACTGTTTTCCATAGTGGTTGTACCAATTTAATTTCCAACAGTGAATGAGGGTACCCATTTCTCCACACCCGCCTCAGCATTTGTTATTTGCTGATCTTGTTAATGATGGCCATTCTGACTGGTGTGAGGTGGTAATTCATTGTAGTTTTGATTTGCATGTCTCTAAGAATTAGTGACATTGAGCATTTTTTCATGTGCCTATTGGCTATCCACTTGTCTTCTTTGGAGAATTGTTTATTTAGACCTTCTGCCCCTTTTTTCAATTGGGTTGTTTGTTTTTTTGTTGTTGTTGAGTTGTATATGCTGTTTGTAAATTTTTGATATTAGACCCTTATCTGTTGCATCATTTGCAAAGGTTTTCTCCCATTCTGTGGGTTGTCATTTCATTTTTTTAATTTCCTTTGCTGTGCAAAACCTTTTGAGTTTAATTAGGTCCCATTGGTTTATTTGTGTCTGAGAGGGGAGCTTATAACAATATAATCTTATCTCAGGAAAGAAGAAAAAGGGACAAAGCCCCAAATTAGTAGAAGGAAAGAAACCATAACGATCAGAACAGAAATAAATGAAATAGAGACAAAGAAAACAATGGAGAAGATCAATGAAACCAAAAGTTGGTTCTTTGAAAAGATCAACAAAATTGATAAACCCTTAGCCAGACTCATTAAGAAAAAAAGGGAGAGGACTCAAATCAATAAATTTATAAATGATAAAGGAGAAATTACAACTTCACATAAATACAAAGGATCATAAGAGACAACTATAAGCAGTTATATGCCAATAAAATGGGCAACCTAGAAGAATTGGACAGATTCTTACAAAGGTACAACCTACTAAGACTTAACTGAGAAGAAATTGAATATATGAATCAGAACAATCACAAATACCAAAATTGAAAATGTGATTAAAACCTTCCAAAAAAACAAGTCCAGGACCTAATGGCTACACAGACAAAACCTACCAAACACTCGGAGAATAGTTAACACCTATTCTTCTGAAACTCTTTTAAAAAAAATAGCAGAGGAAGGAACTCCCAAGCTCATTCTTTGAGGATACTGTTACCCTGATACCAAGACCAGACAAGGATACATAAAAAGGAAAATTACAGACCAACATCGCTAATGAACATAAATGCAAAAATCCTTGACAAAATAATAGCATACCGAATCCAAATATTTGTTGAAAGGATCATACACCATGATCAAGTGTTATTTATCCCAGGGATGAAATGACTTTTCAGTATCTGCAAATCAATCAATGTTATTCACCACATCAACAAACTGAAAAATCTGTATCAGCATCTCAATAGATGCAGAAAAGCAGCTACTGAGACAAAAATTCAACACCTGTTTCTCTCTCCAGAGAGTAGGCATAGAGGGAACATACTTCAACATAATAAAAATCACATACGAAAAACCCATAATGAACATCATTTTCAATGCTGAAAAACTGAAAACATTTCCACTATCAGGAACAAGACAAGGATGTCCACTTTCACCAATATTATTCACCATAGTTTTGGAAGTCCTAACCATGGCAATCAGAGAGGAAAAAGAACTAAAAGGAATTCAAATTGGAAAAGAAGTAAAACTATTACTATTTGCAGATGACAAGATACTATACCTAGAAAACCCTAAAGGCAGCACCAGAAAACTGTTAGAACTCATCAATGAATTTGGCCAAGAGCAGGCTATAAAATTAATACCCAGAAGTCAATTATAATTCTATATAGTCCAATGAAAAATCTTAAAGATAAATTAGAGAAATCATCCCATTTACCGTCACATCAAAAAGAACAAAATACCTAGGAATAAACCTACTTAAAGAAACAAAAAATCTATAGTCTTCCTTTTCCTTTTTTTTTTTGGGGGGGGGGAGTTGCCCTGAGGCATATGGAGTTCTAGAGCCAGGGATCAGACCCAGACTGCAACAGTAACCTCTGCCACACCTGGGCAATTCCAGATGCCTTTAACCCACTGTGCATGGCTGAAGATCGAACCTGTGTCCTAGTGCTGCAGAGACACTGCTGATCCCATTATGTTACAGTGGGAACACCTGAAGACAATTATTAATTTAACGGAGTAAAAATTTAGTGCTGAGGAGGATTTAATCAAGTTCTTGAATACTTGTATAAGCGTCTGCACTCAAGTTGCTTTATAGTAGAAGTCATACTTTATTTATATTTTAAAAGTTATACTTGGTAGTTTAATTATAGGTAAATTGTTCACCTAGTTCTTCATGTACAGAGTCCTTTTCCTAAGAGGGAAAATATAAAATCCATAGATATCAAGTTATTATGTTCATTCAATTATATCCTCCAGCACAAATTACTCAAGGTACCCCCAACTATACATTTGCAATGGTTCATATTACTTATATGTAGCACCAGTTTTCATCTCTATGTGTCAGAGTTATGAATACTTAAAGTCTTCTGTAAACTTTTATTTCAGCCTTTATTATTTCTTATTAAAAGGAGACTCCCAAGACTCAACCCATCACAAGAAATTATGCCTGTATTTCCTCCATCCATTTCGATCAGTTCATGTGATGTTCACATTGATGTTGAAATTGAAAATTAGTTTTATAGTAACAAAGTCATTATATAATAATTGTTTCTTATTAGGCTATAACCTTCAAGAGAATATTAGAAAGCAACTTTATTGCTTTAAAATCCAACATTTGTGTTTTTTTTACAGTGACCAATCTCATTTCATCTCTAGCCTACCTCCTTATTCCTTTTATATAAATTTCACTTTTATTCACCTGATATCATATATAACAGACTATCCTGAATTTCTTTTTATTTCACTGGCAGCACCTTCTTTATTTTCTTTGCTGAATTTTGATCTATTTTCTGAATTTTATGTAGTGGAAATCCTCAGGACTGGGTCATGTTCTTTTTTATAACCACATCCACTCCCTAAGTGAGCTGATTTACTTACTCGTATCACTTTAAATACTATCCATATAATGGCAACTTATAAATTTTAATCACAAGCTCTCCCCTTCGACCTGGATTTCAGATCCTTATATTCAACTGATTACTTGGCATCTCCACTCCACCTGGATATTTTTATAAGTATGTCCAAATTAACTTGTCCAATAATATACTATTGATTTCTTACTTCTTCAATTATACCTTCTATTATTGTAGTCCCTATCTTATTAAGTTGCAAGACTTTTCATCAAATTCCTTAGGCATAGACATTTGCTTTCATCTTTGTTTTTACACCCAGTGTGCTTCACCTCAATAAATAGTACCATCATTTACTCAGTAAATTCGTTGCCATTCAATACTAGTTTTTGCAGTATCCTAAATTAGTCTCCCTGATTCCTCTTTTGTCTACCCTCAGTAAACAAAATAACATTTGAAAGGGAGAGTGGACTTCTAATTTTCCCTTTCTTATAATATTCTGACAGAAATGGTTTATTTGTTTTGGGGTCATATAAACACATCCTTACCTCTAGGTATTTACTAACCTTTATGCCTAAAACCCTCATCTACTAAATCAAGGCTACTCAGTGCCAATCTCAATGGAATTAGGAGCTTGAGCTTGAATGGAACTCAAAGCATTGCTTACTTAATGGAGATATCTTAGCTAATATCATCGTTGATATATGTCATGATGAAAGCTCTTTCTCTTATCATTTATCTTCAGGGGTAGTGTTCTTTTTGTGTATTTACCACAATAAGGCTTACTTTTCACCCCTATAGAATCCAAGAGTAATTCCAGGACAACCGTATTCCATAAGGTCAATGTTTCTTTACTGATTTTCTGTCTCAGTGATCTAGCCATCGGTGTTAAGTGGGATATTAAAGACCCCTACTAGTATTGTCTTGTATTATTAAATTTCTTATTGCTGATTGGTAAAAGTTCTCATTTATGACAATTTTGACACTGTCTTTGATTAATATTGATATGGCTCATGACTTCATTTCTTTAAAGTCTCTGCTCAAGTATCACCTCACCCAGAAGTCTTCCCTGAAAACCTTTATAAAATAAATAGTAAACAATATCTATACCTTTTATCAACTTTATTTTTCTTGATAACATTTATCATATGAATACAAAGCATCTCCACTCACACAACTTATGGTTTTCATTACATGACTTTACTGTTCCAATGAATTTAACTTCACTGTTCTACAAAAGTTTTACTCACAACGGCAAAAGTTGAAAATAACTTCAACTTTTGAAGTTGTTTCACTAACTTCTTAAAAATCTATTTTTTTTCTTTTTTATTTCTTATTTTTTTCTCTATATGGATGCACCTATGATATATGGAAGTTCCCTGACTAGGGATCGAATTAGAGATGCAGCTGCAGCACAGACACAGCAACACCAGATCTGAGCCACATCTGCAACCTCTGCCATAGCTTGTGGCAATGCAGGATCCTTAAACCACTGACTGAGGCCAGGGGTCAAATCCACATCCTCATAGACCCTATGTTGGGTTCTTAACCCGATGTGTGACAATAGGAACTCCTACAAATATAATTTAAAGAATATTAGCTCCTCAATTTGTAGATAATATCAAATGACCATTTCCTCCCAAATTATACTTAAAATTTGTGCTCAAACCCTCCCTTTCTCTATTCACTAGTTCTAAAACATTATATAAACCATATACAGTCCTTAGCAAGCTCTTACATTGAAAGACTAACGTGAAAGCAGACTTCATAAAAGAAAAAAAATAAAACATTTTTAGGCTTTGTTTTCATTCCTCTGAGAAATTAACAGAATTCTGCCAAGGTAATGATAGTCTTTTCCATGATAACCAATCAACTTTATCAAAAGATTGCTTTTGTGTTCTTTTTCAGAAGATAGATAGCTCTGAATTATTTTATATTCATTTATTTAATATTTATATAGCATTGCTTTTATTATACATGTTCAATTTTATGTCATATATATTCATATTCATACATATGGAATAGTATATCTTTATAACCTGTTTATTTCCTCTTCGTGGAATACAAACTTCAAGGACAAGGACAATATTATATTCTTTGTTCATCACCATATCAATATTATCTAGAATAATGCCAGGTTTATAAAAAGTACTCAGTGAATATTCTTTGAATAAGTAAATAACTTTTTTATTTATTTTGTAATACCATGTGTTTTCATGAAATCTCTAGAACCTTCTATATCCAATTTGAATCCTTATCAAACTGTATAAGCTATAATCACATGGAAATACCAATAATCTCTGATGAAGTAATATGTTTATAAGGTAATATGTAAAGATGTTAAAATTTCATCTGAAAAGTCTCCCTTAGTCTTAAAATGCTTACTTAAAACCACCTTTCAATTTTCATGTCAGTTTTAACCACAAAGGAAGTTAAGCCTTCCTTTCTTTTTCCGCCTCATTTTCTTATGTGATTTTTCATGTTAGGGAATGAATGTTTTATATTATTATTTTGATTAATTTCTTCTTGGAATCTGGTTTATACATGTCACAGAAACAAATGCATACCCCTATCCTTGTACAGCAGAAAAGACCACAGAGCTCTATAAATCCCTGGCATGTCAACATTATCCGAGGCCCCAAATGTTTCTTTATACAAAATATATTTTAGCATGCATATATTAAACAAACTCCAACTGTACTGACATAATCAATTGTATTAGTGATCAATAAACAAGTAAAAGTCAACTATCTATGTATTTGACGTGTTGGAAGTTGCAGTTATGGAATCAGAGAAAATTGTGGATCTATGCCAGAGAATTATTTTCCCAAATGAACACAATGCAGTGTTTCACATTTTTTTCCAGTTTACTTTAAATGTAAAATGTTACACTTTTTAAAAGGCAAAATTTTTGTTTATCACAAAAAGATTGCCAATCATGCAGGTGTATTTTTGACTCTGATGTTTAAAAACTTTTTATGAACTATATTTTGTTATTTTGTGGGGTATGTCACAGACATGGCTCGGATCTGGTGTTGCTGTACTTGTGGTGTAGGCCGGCGGCTACAGCTCCAATTAGACCCCTAGCCTGTGAACCTCCATACGCCACAAGTGCGGCCCTAAAAAGAGACAAAAAGGCAAAAAAAAGGTAAACATCAAAACAATATTATATTAAGTTACTGAGTCATGAAAGAATGTCAAGGAAATTTAATCCATATTAATATGTGACAAAAGCCCGTCTAAAAGGCTACATACTGTAGATTCTAACTATGTGGCATTCTAGAAAAGGCGAAATGTGGAGACAATAAAAAGATCAACAGTCATGGGTGGAGGATAGGAGAGATGATTAGGTAAGCCATAGAGGACTTTTAGGCAGTGGAAATATTCTATTGTACTATGATGTTGTTGTACATCTGTCCAAACTCGTAAAATGTACAATACCAAGAGTGACCCCTAAGGTAAACTATGCACTTAGGGTGATTACAATGTGTCAGTGTAGGTTCATCCTTGATGAGAAGATGTAATATTCTGGCGAATGCTGCTGATCATGGCAAATTGTTCTAATACAAAATGAAAAGTTCTATGTTTTATAAAAAAGTAACCATGGAAGATAATATGTAAGTCTTCTTCCTTAGGATATTTATAATTTTTTCATGAATTTGACTCAATTTAAAGAAATTATATTGTAAAATAGATGTCAATTATAAGCTTCATTTTATTGTATGTCTTTAAAATAATTTGATGTACTTTAAAAAGTCATAAATATTCTTATGTTTTATATAGTAAAACAGTCATTTTCTAAGATCTTTATGAAAATATTAGGCTGTTAAGAGACTATCTGAAAAGATGAGTAAGTAAGTTCAAAGCCAAAGGGAATTTTGAGTTAAAGGTTGTCAATGGCAGAGCCAACAAAAGGACTACAAGGCTAGAGGTGAAATACTGTATTGAGTATGACACTGATTTTTCTAGAGACCATCATTGTGGAATAAATAATATTATCTTCAGGATTCTTCTTTAGATTCTTTTCCATTTGTATCCAACCAAATTCTTTCGAAGGAGATTTTACTCACGAACATAGATTTGATTTCTGGCTCTATGCTGATTTCTCTAAAATACGTAACCCTCCTTTCTTCTCTGCTCCTGAGTTCTTAACATAAAATTACAACTGGCTGGGTGAAAAATCCAAATGGAAACACCAGAGGGAGTTCAAGCTGTAGTTCAGGGCTTGTTAAAGGACAAACAACCTGTGCAGTCACACAGGGACCCACATTCACGAGAGCATATTCATTTTGCACTGGATCCCGCAATTGATGCCGCCTTCCTGCCATAGGTCAAAGCCTGAATTCATCTTTCCAAATAGACCATTTCCTCCCCATTAACCAGCAGTTCTCAGTCCATCTGTTTCCTCTATGTTTCTTGCTCTCTAAAATCAATAGTTTTCTTTTATATCCTTTTAAAATATTTATTTTCATGTTCTCATATCTTTATGTATTGCTATTACATGATTTTCTGTTTTAGTTAGTCCTATGACACCCACTCTTTTCCCTATACACCCATAGCAATTACATCAGAGAGTAGTCAAGTCAATATCTAGAATGTATACAATCAAGACAAGGTAAATACTATTCACAGATAAGACACATTTTGCATTTTGGATATGTTTTCTTTCTTTCTCTTCTTTTTTCTCCCCCTCCGTTTTTGTTTTTTGGGTTTTTTTGTTTTGTTTTGTTTTGTTTTTGGTCTTTTTAGGGCTGCACCTGTGGCATACGGAAGTTCCCAAGCTAGGGATCAAATCAGAGCTGCAACCGCCAGCCTATGCCACAATCACAGCAACGTCAGAATCCAAGCTCTATCTGTGACCTACACCGAAGCTCATGGCAACATCTGGATTCTTAACCCACTGAGTGGAGACAGGGATCAAACCCGGATCCTTAGGGGTATTAGTCGAATTCATTACCACTGAGCCACCACAGAAACTCCCATGTTTGTCTTTTTCTATTTTTAATTTTCTTTTGAGTTAAATATCTGAGTCATGCTGAAGCACTTTCTTTGAGACCTTCCTTCTTGAGTCTTGGTCTTCCCACTCTAACCTGGCTATTTCCTCTCTATGCTACATGGACTCTCAGTATCATCATGAGGATTCTTTTATAATTTTTCCTATTAACTCACTTGTTTCATGATTTCAAGTATTTCTTTCCTCATTTACTTTTTATTTGGTAATGCATATCCTTCAGTACTTTCCTGAGAAAGACAAATAAGAATTATTTTCAACATCTTGACTAATGGATATCATAAGATGTCACTATTAAGCATTTATTCCTATCACTTCCTTTACTTCGGAGATAAGAAAAACATTTCATAGATCCTCTTGCAGAGAAGATTCTGAATAGAATTTATATTTCACCAATCTGATGCAAATTTGTGAGGTTTAGATAACAGAAGGTTTTACTTTAACTGCTTTTTTCTGTTTTTCCTAGGCATGGCCATATAAGATTTTGGACTTTCCATAACACTGTGTGAAGATGTCCTGCTACAGGTTTTATAGTTATTGAGAGATATAGCCCAAGAGAATTTATTTTGTTGGCTCTCATAACAGTAGGCCCAGTATTGTGGTAGATCAGGCAAAACAATTGTGGTCATAGTCGCTGTTGACCATCTAATCAGTCATAGAAGAATAAGTCTGAAGGATATTCTTTGAAGCCTCTAATATAAATTCTGAAACTTTGAACATTTCATTTTCCCCAAAAGTGTCCAATGTTCTGTGTTTTCCAGAAACAATCTGGACTTATACTTGCTACTCAAGTTGTTCTTAAATGCTTCAAGGAATGAATTCTTCAGGAGAGCAATTGTCTGGTCGTGCTCTCAGGAATTAAAATTGTGATACAACAGCTATCTGGCTAACAGCTATTTTAAGAAATTATTTATTATGGAGAACTAAAATGTGAGAAATTTTACTCTTAAATTGGTAAGATATTACAGTTACTCCCCCCAATAGAATACTACTATTAAGTAATTTTATAGATCGGTTTCCTATCTCTTTCCTTTCTTTTCTCTTAATATATGCAGTGCATGCATATATATATTTTGTGTGTGTGTGTGTGCACAAGTGATTGCGCATGTGTATTCGTGCATGACTAAGACAAAGGGAGAGAGAAAGAAAAACTATTTTATCTTTGGTATAGGTTAACCAGGAGGAAACATTTGAGAAAAAGAAAAAAAAAAGCTAGTTTGTTTTTTCCAAAGGGACGGTTGTGATGCAACCATCTCCTTTTAATCACGTTATTACCTTCATCTTTTTCTCTTGAATCTCACTTTCACAAGCTAAAAGTACTATAAACATTGTATTACACAATGCAAGTATCATTTACTAAAACATGCTGACTCTTTGGTAAGTTAACTGCATGAAACACAACTCCATACATACAAAGTCATCACACAAAATTAAAATTAAAGGCTCATATTCAGTATTAACAGGGATTCCTACATGACAAGATGTGATATCAGCCAGAGGTAAACAGAACTCTTTTGCCAAACAGAAACACCAAGTGTTTTTAATCAAATTGTGAGTTTATGCTGCCATTGAGATTCATATGTTTAAAAGCTAATATACACTAGAAATTTATTCAACTATGTAGGCTTGAATGAGCATTGAGATATGCTCTTCAGTTTTTGTTTGTTGCCATATTTATTATAAGGGCTAAGGGAGGATGTGAGATATTAGTAAAATATTTCTCGTGGTTCTTTCTGTTCAACCAGAACAATACGTTTGTTAACTAATTTTTTTCCTGCTTTATATTTGGATTCTTTTCCTTGACATCTCAGGCTTTTATTTTTGCTTATGATTCAGTAAAAGCCATGCAGAGTACAGTTAAGAGTCAACAATAAATTACTTGATATACATATACAAGATATTCATTGTACATCCAGATTTTAAGACCTGTATTTCTATACATTTTTGTATCCTTTCTGTAGTCATTTATATGTCAATGTGATTAAAAGAGTGATTTGTTTATATTTTGGGTGAACTAATTTTTTTGTCTTTGATTAGAGACCATTACAAATGAAGGAAAAAAGGTCTCCTACGAAAATTATTATATTCGAAACTCCATTGTGGTTCAGTGGGTTAAGAAGCCGACATAGTGTCCTTGAGGACTTGGGTTTGATCCCTGGCCTCGCTCTGTGGATTAAGGGTCCTATCTTTCACCAAGCTGCTGCACAGGTCAAAGATGCTTCTCAAATCTGGTGTTGCTGCGGCGGTGGTATAGGCTGGCAGCTGCAGCTCCAATTAGACCCCTAGCCTGGGAACCTCCATATGTTGCAGGTGCAGCTGTAAAAAGGTAAAAAAAAAAAAAAAAAGGGAAGGAAGAAAAGGAAATTATTATACAATAATGAGTAGGATTTTTCTAAAAGAAACTTTGAGTACCTCCTACCCACTGAAGAGGTTATATAGCAAACTCAAATTTCCATCATGCCTGCAGAGAAGAAAACATCTTCCTCTTGGACGCAATGTCTCCTCTTAGTATCTGGAAGCTGGCATTTTATCTTTTTTTTTTTTTTTTTTTTTTGTCTTTTGGCCTTATCTAGGGCCGCACCAGCGGCATGTAGAGGTTCTCAGGCTAGGGGTCTAACAGGAGCTGTAGCCGCCAGCCATTCACCACAGCCACAGCAACGCCATATCCGAGCCGCGCCTGCAACCTACGCCACAGCTCAAGGCAATACCGGATCCTTAATCCACTGATCATGACAAGGGATGGAATCTGCAACCTCATGGTTCTTAGTCACATTCATTAACCCCTGAGCCACGACGGGAACTCCCAAAGCTGGCATTTTTAAATAACTCCTATCAATAGCCATCATTCTTTTTTTTTCTTCTTTTTTGGCCTTTTTGTTGTTTTAGGGGCCGCACTCGCGGCATGTGGAGGTTCCCAGGCTAGGGGACTAACTGGAGCTGCAGCCGCCGGCCGGCACCGCAGCCACAGCAAGGAAGGATCCGAGCCGCGTCTGTGACCCGACACCACAGCACACCATAGCTCAGGGCAACGCGGGATCCTTAACCCTCTGAGCGAGGCCAGGGATCGAACCCGCAACCTCATGGTTCCTAGTCGGATTCATTAACCGCTGTGCCATGATGGGAACTCCTCAATAGCTGTCATTCTTATGGAGACTTCCTAATGCCAGAGTATGAGTTTTCTTCCACTGCAAGTTTACTTCTGTGCCTACCTTATGAGACAGGAGACCAATGGGAGTATGAAAGATTCCTCTACTTGAACACAAACCCACTCACCAAATGTATCCATCAAATGGCCCGGGGCTGGACATGTCCACAGAATAGAGACAGAATGAGTGACCCATTCATCTTTCTTTATATCTCATCATATCTCCTCTTGCTGATTTATGACTTGTCACTTTATCTATTGCACATTAAAATTCTCTAACTTAAATTATGAAACACTGTGGAATACTTCCTGAACTACAGTGCACAACAGGTGACAGCCCACAAGAGAGCTATGCTGCAGCATGGGCGCTTCCGCTAAAGATATGCATGCTAACTTTCCTTGGCAAACATGTATCTGAAATAACACACATGTAAGTATATGTGAAGGACAAAGGAGTACTCAGTATTTCACATGTGAGAGCACTGAGGGGTTTGCTTAGCATTTCTAATTCTTCTGGTGCTTTTTTAAAAACAGAAAAAGATGGAGCGTATGTTTCATGCACCCAACAATCAAATTGTTCACTGTTTAATTTGAACTTAATGTCATTCGGTTTATATAAATTGAAAATTGTGAATTATAAAAATTATGCTAGCCATCTGGAAAATTTTTCGCTTAATCCTTACAACATCTGGAAAAAGGAGATATGCGCACCTCCCTGCTGGTCCACGGTCCGAGGAGCGGGGAGTAGGGCTGCCCGGCGCACGGGATCTCTGTGCTACCGCTCCCCATGTCGCACCCTAGCCATCTCTTCTGACCGTTCCTGAGTTGTCCCCTCTCTAACAAAGCTTTAAACTCATCCAACAACTAAGAAAATACCTGCTTTGTGAAAGAAACTCATGCTATTGAAAGGACATTTTGAAAACTGATGTGTGAAATTATTTCCACTGTTTGGTAATTTTGTTCCTCCAAACGAGGAATGAATGTTAAATATTTAGAAACACGGCAGTTGGCTCCAAAAGACAACTCCTGTACTGAATTAATTCATGTCAACAAAAAACAAGGAGGGAGTGGCCAAGAGTTTCAAAATCCAAACCCTTTCTATTTTTTCCACAGCTGAGGTGAAACAAATCTCAAGTGCCCCAATGAGTTCAGGGTCGGCTCCAACCTCAGCTGCTCTCTAACCTTGTGCAAGAGACGGAGCTTTGGGGAGGGCGGGAGGAGAGCATGAAAACCAAGAAAACTCGAGAACATCGCAGGCCCAAACTCACGAACCCAGAGAACCCGGACTAAGTGACTGTGTTATTTCTAAGGTCAACGCCCAGGAGGCGGGGCTCCTACCTTAGTCCTCAGCTCTCAGGTCCTGGCCTGGCCCCCGGGAAGCGTTCACCAGCCGCGTCGCACCTGGGAGTCCACAGCCTCCCACCTTGGCTCAAGCCCAGGGCAGCGGAACGCGGACCTCGCGCCCCTTTCCCGCGACGGGACGCCGGCTGGACCACGTGACACGCTCCAGCCAGACCACATGACGCGCTCAAGCCAATCAGCAGGCGGCCCACGGCGGGGCTCCAGTAAAGGCGCCTGGCGCTGCCCGCTAGCGCCGCCATTGGGGTGAGAGCCGGCAGCGACGCCCCGTGGGGAGCCGCTGCCGGCCCCCTTCGTCTTGTGCAAGCTGAAGAGGGCCCTCAGAGGAAGACCTTGCCACAAGCGCAAAGGCGGTTGGAGGCCATCTCCGTGCGCGCCCTGCCAGCCCAGTTCTCTTAGGTCTTGGATTGGTGGATCGCTGCTTGCAGTTTTGTGAATGCTGGAGAGAGCACGGAGCTTTAGCTGTAGCTGGCATTTTGATTGTATTTATTCTGGACCTTATATGAAGCCTGATTATATTTCTCCCTGGAACTGGAGATGACTCCTCTGAGGGTTTGGAGTCAGTATTTGAGCTCATCACAGGGCAGATTACTCAGAAGAGCCTTAGAGGCATCTGCTATTCAAAACCCAAAGCCCCCTCCACCTCTATCACTACTTTTATTCAGAATATATAGCAGATAAGAGTTGACAAATTGAGAGTTAAGCGGTCTTTCACAACCCTAATAACGACATAAAGCCCAAATACAAAAAAAAAAAAAAAGGAATGCTTTGAGGAATATAACACCATAAGCAAAGATTATTTAAAATATGGAAGGAAAGGTAGTTTTCAGGTGTTGTTAATTATATGGGACCAAACTGAAAGTAGAAAATCAGACAAGATCAAGAGATTCTTAGACAGTAGGTGTTTTTATTGTTTTTCTCCCAGTGTCTTTGAGAGATAATTGACACAGCACTGTACATATGATTTGATTACATGCATCTGGGAAGTGATTATCAAAATATATCTAGTAAACATCTATGACTTCATGTAAGTACAAAGTTAAAGCAATGGAAACATTTTTTTCCTGTAATGAGAATCCGTAAAGAATTCAAGCGCCTCAGTTTCTGCTTTACTGCTTCCCTGCATGTGTAAGATCTACAGAAAAAGCATCCAGAAGTGCCACCACACAGCAAGTAACTTATTCTCTGACAGTTCTCAAAATGGATGGAAAATATTTCCAAAGTAGTCTCTATTCAACACCTCCAAAAAATTCAACCCTAAAATTGAGCCTTCTGGGAGTTCCCAGTGTGGGCATGGTGCAGCAGAAACAAATCTGACCACTATCTGTGAGGATCCGGGGTGAGGATGTAGGGTCGATCCCGGCTTCGCTCAGCGAATTAAGGATCCAGCTAAAGCTGTGATATAGGTTGCAGGCAGGGCAGCGAGACGGCTTTGTTTGCCTGGCCACAGCTGCGGCTCCAATTCGACCCCTCGCCTGAGAACTTCCATATGCCGAGGGTGTAGCCCTAAAACCCAGAAAGGAAATAAAATTGAGCCTTCTAGGCTAAGGATATGTTAACTTCGATTATTTTTGTTTCTTAATCTGCTCAATTCCTAAAGCACTAGGAACCAGTGAAGAATTTTTGAAGAATTAATTTTTTTTTCTTTTTAGCAAACGCCCAAAATTAGTGGGTCTCGATCTTTTTAAAGGAAGAAACCTTTGTCAGAGAGATGAGACTCTTCCTGATATACCAGGGCATCTGTTGTTTTAGTGGCAAGCTTTTATGTTTCTTATCAGATTTTGGAAACTTTTAGCTTTTGTTCGCCTTTCAAAAGGAAATCTTTGGTCTGTATGTGTTTGTCAGGTGACCGAAATATTCAGGACCACCTCAAAGGCTCTCTTTTTCTTAGAAGTTTAAAATTTCATTTTTGTAGCTTGATGTTAGAAATATAAGCTGGAGTAACCTATAGAGAACAATTAAACATCTAACAAAATTTTAAAGCATTGGCCCAGAAATTGTCAGAGGAAATAAATCCAATGGGCCAGACCTTAAAAAAAAGAGAAAAGGAAATGTATTCAGTAGGTATTGGCATATGTGTGCAATGATATGTTTACTTATGAATGAGGATGTTCGTTGCAACATTGTATGTAATATTCATATGTCCACATCCTTAAGATGACATGCTACACAGCCATTAAAAGGGCAGGGGTTGCTCTGAGACATTTTCTAAAATGAATTAAGTAAAAATAAACAAGATCCTATTCTAAAAGGACACAAAAGAAATTGCTAAGAGAAAGGAGGGGTATCTGGTTGACTGGGGGGGCAGGGATGTGAAAGGAGGCTTTGTTTTATACCATTCAAACCATGTGGATGTTAAAGTTCAAATAAACTTGCTTATTTTAATGAAATCAAAAGAAAAATCCATACAACATCTGTCTATTTCCTACACTTGTACAGATGAGTATAAAAGAGGTAGGCCATTTATTAAAAGCCTCTAAGCTATGTTAAATTTATTTATGTCAATAATATTTAAAATATATATAAACTGTATGTATGTATACACATATATATCACCTGATGTCTCTTGATGTTAACTAAATGTTGTAAAATTCAATACTGATGTTCTTCTCAGAAATAAACTATATTTTTTGTCCTAGTCTTTTATTTTATAAAGAAATAGCAGCAATTATAAAATTTAAATTTTTAGGAAATTAATATAACAAAAACCAAATCTTCCCTTTCAAATATTTTGTAATTGAGCATTTTCACTGCCACCTCTGCCAACAAGAATAACAACAAGAAATATTAATGAATACTTGGGTTATCAATGACCATTGCATAACTGATTTAAATTCTGCAACTACATAAGAGAACATGCCTGGCACCTACCCAGGAGATCACAAAAAGGCAGCACCTGGTTAGAAAGCACTGTTTTTTGCCAACAGGTTAGAGAAAGTTTGCAAGTCTAATTATTTGCTCCTTTACATTTCTTGATCAAACACAGATTCCAAATACAGGCTTTGCCATTAATTTCAGTCTTTAAAGAAAAAAATGCTAGTAATTTTGTCAACCTAGCTTCATAGTTTTTGCATTAGACTAATCAGTGCCTGCAGCCACAGGAAAATTTTTAGGATATCCACATATTGAGAAAAATAAATTATAAAAAGTAAAACAAGAAATCCAGCAGAGGTGTTTAATGATGATTTTTGCTCTTCTGTAAATAACTGTTTTTGCACTAGTTGATCAAAATATTTAGGCTGGAGTTCACCTCTTTGCTTGAACATAACTTCAGAGACGAAAATAAATTCTATTGAAACTGGCTTTGTATAACTGACAAAATACTTTTTAAAAGAACTTTTGCCTATCAAATCCACAAGAAAAGCTACATCCAATGGTTTCCTATCTTACCTAGGATCAATTAAGCCGAATATGCACTCACTTATAATGTGGCATTCTAGGATCCTAAAACTGTCATAGAAACAAGCTGACATTAATCAAATTACACCCTAATTCTCTACTTTTCTTTTTTCTTTTTTTTTCTTTTTATGGCTGCACATGTGGCACATGGAAGTTCCCATTGAATATGGCATGTAGGGAAAACTGTGCTAACTCATATCAAGTGCACTAATGGAAACACTGTGGAATTGATAAATTGTTCAATGCAAC
The DNA here is from genome assembly GCA_004024745.2 of Catagonus wagneri. NCBI lineage: Eukaryota > Metazoa > Chordata > Mammalia > Artiodactyla > Tayassuidae > Catagonus > Catagonus wagneri. The sequence continues at coordinate 19,601,845 of PVHT020000034.1, read as the reverse complement.
TGATAGGAAAATGATAAACAGATATATTCATGATGAAAACTTGATCCATTACAGGACTGACATTGCAGAGTAGCGGGGAGGTGATTTGAGAAATTGTGATTATTCGTATAAAAGAATAAGAAATTGGATCCATGCTTCGCATAAAAAAAAAATCAGTTCCAGAAAGAATGAGGATTTATATTTGAAAGCAAAAACTTTAGAGGTTTCAAAATAATATACGATATATTTTTATTAATTTTGCGTAGGGAATTTCTTAAAGGACATAAAGTGAAAAGTATTCAAAAGAAAGAGATGATAGAGAGACAGACATTTATGACAGTGAAAGTAATAATATATACTTTTCAGAGTTTACCATAAAGAGAGGAAAACAAACTGGGATTTTGCCACTCATATAACTGACAAATTATTAGTAATTAAATACATAAAAAACCTTGCAAATTAGCAATAAAACAACAACTCAATAGTAAAAGGTACAAAATAAATCATTGCAGAATGGGATAAAAAATAGAAAATTGCTGAGAAACTCATGAGAAATTCTTAGCCTTGTTAATAAAATGGAAATGCTAATATAACATACAGTTTAGCATGAACACTTACACATAGGAGAAGATATTAGTACAACTTTAGAAAGTTAATTTTATTTGGCTAAGTTGAAAATACTCATGCTCCACTCTCTTGGCAACACATTTTAAGAGATAAACTTTCTAAAAAAGAGAGTTTAGTTTGTGTGCACTCCAGACAAGATGTATGTAAGTGCAAATTTACAAGAAGGCAAAAATATTTACATGTTTAATTACAGTGTGATATTGCCTGGAAAATTTTCATTGAGTCAAAAAATTATAGCTTAGAGGAAGCATATTCACCAGGTGACTAGAATATTTGATTTTCCTGAATCCTACTACTGCTTTGCTTCTTAAGTGTGGTCCTTAGACCAGTAGCTTGCTAGGAATTCAGAATTTCAGGTTTTATCCTACACAGTTAGGATCTGTATTTTATCAAGATATTCTGGTATTCATATTTACATTTTACATAGCTTGAAAACCTTGCTAGAGTGGAGACGGATGGATCATCTACTCACAATTTCTTAAATCTATCTAGTGACATAGTCCTCTTCTCCCTCACTTAATCCCAAACTCTGAGAAATATTTTACATAAAATAATTTGGCTCCTATGGAGAAGATCCTATAAAGACAAAAACAGTCTACCTGTTTGGAAGTTTGTTGTTATTAAGTAATAATCATTATATTTTTAATGAGTTTGCCTTTTGTGAATTTATTTCATAAAAGTAAGTCTCCTTTGCCCTTCTTCATATGGCAGTGTTAAAATTCAATTACTGATTGTGGCAAATTTGAGAAAAATCCCTATATTAGTGTTTCTCCAACATCATCATCTGATGCAAATGAAGTAGTAGCTCAAATGCAGATTCCTAAACCATGTGAGATATGTACTGAAACTGAATTTTGCTGCAGAATTTCTAGCATCTATTTTTTTTTAATAAGACATGAATTCTAAAGATTTGGAGGCAATGGATTATATTTCAATAAGTATTTTACTTTTTTAAAATATGCTGTTTAACATATTTCTCAGCTTTTAATTGTAAACAACCACATAAAAATTGCTAAAGGACACTTAGGAAATGATGACCCTGACTTCCTGGCATAAGGATACCTGAAGTCCTCTACTTACCTTATATTTCCAATCGTTGAACCTAATCTTTATAATTCTCAGTAGTTTAAAGCTAAATTTATACTCATAACTATATGTACAAACATTGACTGGATAGATATATTAATACTAAATAAATTAGAACAATATTTTGTATTTATCAAATTGCGAGGATAATTATGCTTTATGCCACTTCATTCTTCATGGACTCCTGTAGATGGGATGGTTTTTATTTCAATAAACAAGTTTTTTAGTAGAGCAGTTAATGTGCCATGTGCTATTAGAATATAACAGAAGAAGCAAATTGGTAAGGCTTTAGACTTCAGAGAAAACAATTCATTTTCTTTCAGTCATACGAAAGAGGCCAATGAATAGTCAAAAATGATCATAAGCAGATATCTATGAAATATATAATATTCTTTTAGTATTGAAAATCTGTTGCTGTAAAAACATTACTGAAAAATAGTCAAATATATTAATATTCACTGTTGCAAAGAGATTCGCGTAGCTACATTCTAAAATTATTTTATGAAAATTACGGTATTTGAGAAGTTCCAAAGAGCATACAGAAATTAAAATTAACAATAATATTAGGTTATCAGCTAGGCATATTTAGCTATGCCACTATTAAAAAATAAGAAATTCACCAACCACAATAAGACCTTCCTGACCTGCAGCTTACTTATAAAACTGAATCTGCATCTTAGACATGAAAATAACTGTAAGAATCAATGAGAGGTTAGAGAAGCCAAAGTCAATGAAGAAATAATTTGTTGTTTCAGAGCCCAAGATACCAATTATCATTATGGTAAGAGCATTTCCCATTTACTGAAAATTATTTGAACTTCGGTTCTCTGTTTAATGCCACTGACTTGCATGTTAGTAAACGTGAAAATCAAAGTCGATTGAAGAAAGAAACAGCAGCTTAATTACAAAGCTTTCCATCGCTATGATGCATTCTAATATCAGATGATCATACCAGTACTAAAATCCCCCTTTGCTTAAACTCAGTTTGTCTACATTCCAGATGAAAACCTCATTTGTCTATGTTGATAATTTTAGAATAAACTGCCCTAGAGGCTACCACTGTTACTGTCAGTAGGAAAGAAATAAAAATGTTATGTGAAACCGTGTTAAAAAGATAATCAAAGTGAAACACTGAAAATTTCTCCGTGATGTTAAACTGATCTGGATTACTCTTAAAAAAGAACTTTTTTTTTTTTTTTTTCCGTTTTAGGGCCACACCTGTGGCACATGAAAGTTTCAGGACTAGTGGTCGAATCAGAGCTACAGCTGGTGTCCTGCACCACAGCCATACCAATTCTGGATCCGAGCCACCTCTGTGACCTATGCCACAACTTGTGGCAATTCCAGATTCTTAATCCACTGAGCTGGCCCAGGGATCAAACCTGCATCCCCACAGACACTATGTCGGGTTCTTAATTTACTGAGCCACACGGGAAACTCTTAAAAATCCATTTCAGACTTGAATCGCTTAGATGGTTTTTGAATGGAGACTGTTTCTTTTTGTCTCACAGTCTGGAGAAGAGCCATATTAATTTCAATGGCTAATGTTCAATTATTTACTTTATTTTAGCTGTAAATGTCTCATTTGTTTTGTTGCCATCTCTGCCTCTGGATCTCATCAGAGACAAAGTTAGTCCTTGAGCCATTCAAAAACAACCCTAATTCAGAAGTCTTAAAAAATAAATGCCCCTGGATCTACTTTGCTTTCAACTTGTGTACCCTATATAATGAGATCGGAGTTTGCTGTAGGTTAAATGTAGAAACAAGACAGATATCTTATTAGATACCATTAAAGGACATACTTTGCACAAATTCATAAGCCATAATCTACACCCCTTAATTTGTAAACAATTAGACCTCAATACCACTACTCTATACTATGTCTAAATTAAATTTTAAATTAAATTTTAAAAGTTAATTGCCTTCACTTTGAAATCCTCATGAGTAACATTTTGAGGGATAAAATATTGATCATTGAGTCACAAAACTCAGTGTCTTTCTAAGGAGACGGGAGACAGGAGATGTAGCATCAAGTTTAAACTATAGTAAATAAAATAAAACTAGTCAAGGAAAAAATCAACTATAAAATAACAACTTAAAAGTATGGCTAAAAGCACAGTTGTTAAAGAGAATGAATATGAATAGTGAGTTTGTGGTATGACTCGTGTAGAGGTTTGAAATTCTTCATGCAAAACAAATACAAAAGGCCAAATTATTTAAGAAGCTTATTTTTATAATTTTTTAAGTAATCTCCTTAATGAGATAACTTATACAAGCTATTACTAATAAAAATGAAAAAGGATACATGTTGTATAATAAAAAGTAAGCCCTATTCAACATTCTATAGTTCCAGTTACATCACCAAAGGTGAAAAGGATGGCGCATAAATAGTCTGTGTGTGACCCCAGAAATTGCCCATGCATATAATAAACATAAACATGCATATCTTTTTTACAGACATTGGAAGCTTATTATGCGTATTCTTCCAGTTTTTGCTATTTTCACCTGCGGTATAGATCATTTCATATCAGCACACATATAGGTCCATTTCACTCCTCCTCTCTCATTACTCCAAAACTAAGTTACAGCCTTTTGGATGGAAGTTTCACAATTAATTTATTTATTCTTCCTCTAATGAGCATTGATGATTTGCCTTCTGCTTTCCTAATTGCATCAGTTAGAAAAATATGAAATAATAATGCAACAGTGATATCCTGACTTAATGGAAATCCTTCTAAAATTTCACCATTAAGCATGCCGATGGCTTTTATTTATATACACCTACACAATCATCATGATAAAGCAGTTTCCATCTATTCATCTGTTTCTCTTTACTAGTAACTTTCATAGTTGGTATTTTTGTGTTTTTGTTGTTTGTGAATGTAAATTTTTTACTATAATGGCTATTGAATTTTATGAAATGCCATACCTGCAATTATGGAAATGATTTGTTTTCTCCTTTGACATATCAATATTATGATTTATTTTTATAGAACTTCTAATATTCGACTTAACAAATCTAGAATAAACCACGTAAGTCATGATATTGATACTACAAATTTTCTAATTTATTTCTTTAGAATTTTTACAAAATATATATTGAGTATACTGGGTCTTGGGTTTTTTTTTATTATTAGTACTAGTTGTTCAATGTTTAAAATGTATCCCTTCCCTGATTAAAAAATGAATTTTGAGAGTTTCATTGTGGCCTAGCAGTTAAAGACCCAGCATTGACATTGTGTGGCTCAGGTTTGATCCCTGGCCCAGGGATTTCTGTATGCTGTGGGCACAGCCAAAACAAAAGCAAAACAAAGAACAACAAAAAATAATTTTGAAATATTTTCTTTTTCTCTTTATTGGAGGCTTCAAGTGATATTACAGTATGTCATTTGATAGTTTGCTGGCACTGAATCACGAAATCATCTAGGTTGGTGAATTTATCATGATAGTAGATAATTCATGGCTTTTTACATTTTTCTAAGATAATTGGTCTGTTTAGAATTTGCATACTTAATTGTTCTTATCCCTATTCTAAAATACATCCTTTAATACTCTGAATAAGAAAATAATTTTTCCTGGGGAAAAACCAAAGCAAAACAAAACAAAACCTCCATCAAAATTTCCCAGGGTAAACTCCACTAATTATGATTTTCCTAGTGTATTTAGAATAAAATACTGACTACCAAGCGCAGTTGATCCTTTGTATTCTAGTTCCTGTCTGCATACCTAGTCACATCTTTCACCAGTTCACTTAGGTCTTCTAGTCATAAGGAAATACCTATAAATTCCAGAGAAGTAACATTGGCCCATAACCTTGTGTATTTCAATTTGTCATTCCCTCAGACAAATTTAACCCTTCCCTGGCCACTTAGAAGATCAGCCCAGTTTAATTTCCCTTCCTTAGTGCTATTTTTAGCATTTATCAAAGGCTTCTATATAAGCAACTGTCATATTTTTTGTAATCATTGATTTGTATGTCTGTCTTTCTCTTATGCTTCTATGCTTTTTTTTATTTAATGAGTTTTATTACAATTATAGGTGTACAAAAATCATCACAACCAAATTATGCTTAATTTTTCTTTCCAGCTCTAGCACTTTGCCTGTCAAATAATAGAATAGTCCTAAATGAGTAGAGAATGCATGACTTCAGTTGATAAACATGTAAAAACTTTGTAAATTTTACAGCTAAATGAATTATTCCACAAGTATATCTTCAACTTCTAGTATTATTGAATGTTATAATTAACTTATAAAAGGTCTTTAAAAAATGACCATTTCTTCCCTCCAAATTAAACCAAGCCAAATTAAGCAAAAAAGCCAAATAAATAAATTATCAACTACATAGAAATTCTAAGCATACCTTCTATTATCCACATAGCAGTTCCGTGATAAACCAGAAAAGAAGATAGCGACTAGATACAATTTTATGTCAGAACAATAAATTTAAATAACTAAAATAGCTATGATTACTTTGTAAAGCAAAATTAGATGCTGATGCTCTTGGATTTCAGTTTGAAGCAATAAGAATGAAAATCACTATTCAGTCCATAATTTTCATATTGAAAATTGACTATTATACTATATTTGAAAAAGGGGATAGATTCTAATATTGTGATTTTCTAACCTAAGATCCTGAGATTTTGATCAGATGCATACTGGTGCAACAGAACCAAAAAAAAAAAAAAAACACCTCTTTTTAACCTCTGTTTTACTTAAAACTGAGGGAAATGTTAATAAAGATATTTGTATGAGAGACTCAAAGAAAGGAAATATCTGTTTTAGCTATCAAAATCCTCCAGGAGAGGAAACAGAATTTGTATTCAAGAAAATAAAGGTGTCACCTTAAGGAGAGAGAGTTTTATTCTTTCTCAGCAATTGGATTTACTCAGCGAAATGAAACAGTGAAAAATATTATTTTTTTTAACATACTGACAGTGACCTGTGCTCTGAATGGAAAAAATGTTCATTTCTCACCAGGATGAATTTATTGTCCAGGTTAGTCCTAAGTCTCCTTTATCTTCAGTAGTTCATCTGGATACATTTTGATTTAGTATAATACTCATTATTTTCTCAATATTGATCACACATACAGTCTTGCACAAGTTGTTACATTTCTTTCCTTCAATTTCTCATCTGCCTGTAGAGAGTGGGGGGGGGGGAGAGGAAAGAAAAGAGAAAGAAAGAGACTTATTTACCTCAGTCCAGTATCTAAAAATAGAACCCATATAAATACTTTTCTTTATACCAACTATAGCATAACTTGTAAAATATTAGAAGGAGCCAAATTTGTTTTCTTCGCTCCAGTAGCAGTCCTGAATGCATACATAAAATGACATCTTATTTATAAAAGTTAAAAAATACATGAGATATTTCAATTGCCACAACGCATTAATCCTGTATTAGCTTCCAGTATTACTGAACCACTAATACATTCAAAGTATTACATTTAACCTTTGAGATTTCCAACTGTCTAATCTCTGGAGAAAAAAATATTATTTTTCTAAAAGAGACAATTCTGATGTTTCACATACTATCAGTGAAAACAAGAAATTTGTAATACTTGGCTTTTTTTCCAATAATCACAAAAATTGAAATTTCAAACCCAATTTAGAAGTTAGTTGCAATTAGGTCCTTAATATATTTTCAGTTTATTTTTATATGATATTAGAGAATGTTCTAATTTTAATTTTTTAACGTGTAGCTATCCAGTTTTCCCAGCACCACTAATTGAAGAGACTGTCTTTTCTACATTGTATATTCTTGCCTCCTTTGTCTTAGATGAATTGACCATAGGTATATGGGTTTATTTCTGGGACCTAAATGTAAGACTGGATACTATAACTCCTAGAGAAAAACATAGGCAGAACGCTCTTTGACATAAATCACATCAATATATTTTTGTACACTTCTCTTGGAGTAATGGAAATAAACAATAGAGTAACAAATGGGAAAAAAACAAATAAACAAAAATAAACAAATGGGACCTAACTGAACTTAAAAGCTTTTGCACAGCCAAGGAAACCATAAACAAAATGAAAAGACAACCCACAGAATGGGAGAAAATATTTGCAAAATGATGCAATTGACAAGAGATTAGTTCCCAAAATACACAAACAGCTTACACTGCTCAATATCAAAATCAAACAACACAATCAAAAAATGGGCAAAGTCCTGAGAAGTATTTCTCCAAAGAAGGCATATATATGTCCAACACACACATGAAAAAATTTTCAATATCAGTAATTATTAGAAAAATGCAAATCAAGTCTGTAGTGAAGTATATCACGTCACACTGGTCAGAATGGCTATTATCAAAAAGACAACAAATAATAAGTGTTGAGAGGGTGTGGAGAAAAAGAACCCTCCTACACTGTTGGTGGGAATGTAAATTGGTGCAGCCACTATGGAGAACAGTATAGAGCTTCCTGAAAAAACTAAAAATAGTGCTCCATATGATCCAAGAATCCCACTCCTGGGCATATATCTGGAGAAAACTATAATTTGAAAAGTTACATACACCTCAGTATTCACTGCATCACTATTTATAGTAGCCAAGACATGGAACATTGGTAAGATATAGTATAGTTGCTTATATGTGGAATCTTAAAAAAAGATACAAGTAACTTATTTACAAACCAGAAATAGACCCACAGACATAGAGAACAAACTTATGGTTACCAAACGTAAAAGGGGATAATAAATTAGGAATTTAGGATTAAAATATACGCACTAACTATATATAAAATGGATAACCAGCAAGGACCTGTATAGTACAGGGAACTATACTTAATATTTTTTCATTATCTACAAGGGAAAATAATCTGAAAAAGAACAGATTTATAGGAGTTCTCACCGTGGCGCAGTGGAAATGAATCTGACTAGTAATCATAAGGTTGCGGGTTTGATCCCTGGCCTCACTCAGTAGATTAAGGATCCAGCATTGCCATGAGCTGTGGTGTAGACTGAAGAATAGATTTATGTACATATATACAACTGAGTCACTTTTCTGTATAGCTGAAACTAACACAACACTGTAAATCAATTATACTTGAATTAAAAAAATAGAAATCTGTTTCAAAATGGAGTCAGTATTTTCCTTTATTTCATTAATAAATTATTTGTATAGTAAAATAATCACAATGAATAATTTTAACAGATTTTATTTTTTAATCCTAATAATTTCATTTAATCTTGAGAATCCCACCTGAATTTTCAATGAAAATAATTTGTATTTTTACTTCTGTTTTTTTACTGCAGTGGATAAATGGATGACACAGCAAAAACAAAACTGATTTGTAAAATAAATACAAGTCATTCCTTTCTTGCTAATATACCAACACAATTGTTCATCACATAATAAATAGCTTTATTTGTATATTATAGAAAATGCTTAGCATATAGTTCATTTGCCATTATAAGCATACCAGGAATCCTTGGATGAGAGGTAATTTGAAAATACAACATCCTATGCTAATTCAAACAGGATGAAACAGAAGAAGAGTAATCAGAAATGATTTCACATTCTGCTAACTTTCTGAATTGAATACATTATCTTCTCCCTGGGGGGATTTATTGTGGCAACTCTAAGCCAATAAGACCTATCCAGTATTATTCCATGTCTCAAGAAAAGGGAGATTCAACAGCACAGCTTTCCATTATCGCATAAAAATACCTGGAAAGATGGAGATAATTGGAAAGAGGGTACAACAGCAAGCATAAATAGATTTTGTGTCCTGTATTGATTATAACTTCTGCTTTTCTATTTAAACTGTAAAACTTAATAAGAAATTTCAATTAAATGAAGTCAGGAGAACAGAAGGGGGTGTTATTCCCTGCAATTATAGTGGAACCCAATAAGAAAAAAAGACTCCTCTTCTTTTCTGGCAAGGACTCAGTCAAATGAAAGCCATGATTTTGTTTACTATAGCCTTTCCCGTTTCCTTTTCCTCTCTACAAAAGCTTTCTCCTTCCTTTGCCATGCAGGAACTTGCAGGTGGCTCACCTTGGTTGCAAACCCCTAACTGCTATTTTCTGTTGATCTTGAATAAACCTGTTTTTGCTGGAGAAACATCTGGCTATCTATTTGTTTCAGATCAACAAAACTTATTTACAGATTTATTTTGATAGCTTCCCTTAACCTTTCCCCATCTTATACCCTGGAAAACTTTTTCTTGATCATTTGCATAAATCCAAAAAGTGCTCCATGGCTTTTGGTGGGTAATAATGTTGACACTGAATTATCTTATTTCATGTTGGGCACCATAATGTAAACTTTGCTAGTGCTTAAAGAAACTCAGAAAAGCACCACACATATTTGAGGGTGTCTTTACTAAAAACCCTACATGTTTCTGTGAAATTAAAAGCAATCTTTTTTTTTTAAGAAGATGGAAATACTGATGAATAAAACTGCTAATTATATTCCTTCAACCTCAGTCAAGACTGTTTTCTAATGAAGATGACAGGTGACTCTTTTCTTCTTTCATGCTTTGGGAAAATATTACAGAATTGTTCTAATTTTTAAAGGAGTGACATCTGGAAGTTTTTGCCTCACTTAATCAAAGGATAGGAGGAACTGCATTTTGTAAATTGTTTATTAGCAGCTTGATTTTTTCCTACATCATGCAATACAATTAGTTATTTTAAATAATGAACCTAGATTCAATAAATGTAAAATGTTATGCTTGCTATTTCAAGCATATTATCTTAGTACCAAATATCCCATCTCTTAAGAGATAATCCCCATGAATTAAAAATTTCCAGAAGACTATGTCATGTTAACTTCTTTCTTCACATCAGTCTATGCCTAGTTTTACCAACTCCTCAACTGAATATGGTTGCAATGGAGTCAATCAAATAAACTGAATCTACCCAGTGATCAAAAGGGGATATCTTCCCATAATAGAAATTATTCATAAAGTATTCAAACTTTAGTTTTTATTTGAAATATAACGTGTAATTACTTTCACTACAGGTAATGAGATACAAATGAGAATTACCTGATTGTTAACTGATTTATACTGTGTGAAGTGGTTCATTTCAGAGGACATTGATATGATCTGTGGCATATACTCAGAAAGAAGACAAAACATACTTTCACTAGTTAGACTAAATTAAAGCATTGTAAAAAGTTTTGTGTGTTAGGGAGAGAAGTAACAGAATTAAGCAATGGATTCCATTATTGAGTATAACCACAGTTCATCTACTAGAACAGCAAAAAACAAAAACAAAAAAAAACGCAGATACATGCTATTTACTAAATCCAAAACCTGCATATGGGTGATAAAAAAATGAAGCCATTTCCTGCCATCATGATACTTACAGTCAACATGAAAAACAAGTATTAAATAATAAGTATATAAATAACAAATGATATATGTACATTAGACTAATAAAGTATGAGCAAGCTGATATAAAATATTAGAATGAGAAAGTTTAATTTAGGTTAAAGACTTTCTGTGGTCATCACATTTAAGTTGATATCCAAAGGATAAATAGGATTCATGCATGTGAAAGCAGAGAAAAGAAAACAAGAAATAAATAGGATACCTATGATGCCTCTCAGGACCTTCAAGGGAATCTTGTGGCTGGAACTGGGTGAGAAAGCTGCAGTGTGGTGCAAAGGAAGGGCGAAAAATGTGGGCAACTACCACATCTCAAGGGCTTTGTAGGTGGCTATGATGAAACATCTGTGGTTGGTTTTCATGGGAATTTCTGTCTTCAAGATAGAGCAATTCTGTTGTTTTGATTTATCTTTTAAATAAAGTCACTTTGAGATTAATTACCCTTGCTTTGTTAAATCTTTGAATATTTAGCTAGTTAATATGTAGAAGAACAGGCTTCTGTTATTTATCTGACCTATTAATGATGAACAAGAGAAAGACAGATAATTGTGCTATCCAGATATATTGCTGGCTGTAAAACAGATTAGGATAGGTTAGGAGAGAGCTACAAATGGAAATGGATTGTAACATTTACACTGGAATAAATGGCTTATTGCATGTATATAGTCAAAATTAATTACCTAAAATTTGGTGAAGTTGTACCTAACGTACTAGCTAATGCTGCATGGCCCTATGCATGAGTGAGATTTTATAAAATTCTGTACTACAGCTCTTCTTATACTTGATTTTATTATCCCTTAAGCCAAAAGGTGTACTATATCTAAAATGGTAATACCAGTATAGCAATTAAGTAGTACTTTTGAGAAAGTCATATTTGTTAGCCTATTTTGGAGAGCACTTTTAGAGTGGTTGGTTGGAAGGCAGATACATGGAGGAAAAGCATAAGTGAAAGATAACCAGAAGAATATCAAAGATCTTGGATGCATAATTCATTTCAGTTAATAATCAGCTTTGTGGGAGTTACCATTTTGCCTCGGTGGGTTACAAACCCAACTAGTATCTGTGAGGATACAAGTCTGATCCCAGGCCTCACTCACTGGGTTAAGGATCTGGCATTGCCATGAGCTATAGTGTAGGTCACAGAGAAGGCTCAGATCCGGTGTTGCTGTGGCAGTGGTGTAGGAAGGCAGCTGCAGCTCTGATTCAGCCCCTAGTCTGGGAATTTCCATATGCCACACATGCGGCCCTGGAAAGCAAAAAAAAAAATCTGCTTTGCAGTCTGGGCTTGTTATATAACTTTTGTTGGTCTTGGTTATAATACTTATATAATTTATTAAGATGGTTGTAAATATCAAACTTTATTATAATAATACATATTGGCCAGCTAAATCTTTGAAAATGCCAATTTTTATGTTCAAACCCATTTAATCAACTGAGTGTAGTGCTAATTAAATGTATTGGGTAGTTGAGTTGCGATTATTTTAAAAAAACTAAATAGCCACACATATTAATTTATTCCTAGGGCACAAACACAATCATAAAAATTCAGTGTACTATTAAGAGAATAGAGTTTTAAAGAAAATTTTATAATATAAAATATAATATACATTATATCTATGATTATTTCTATATTAGGAAGTAATGCTGCCATGTGTTGACTCTTTAAGATCTTATAGGATTTATAAGGTTTATTTTATCCTCAATTAATGTAGTGTTTTAAAAAGATAAGACATATTTGGTTATATTATTTATTAAGCATATTGAACATTCTGCATGTTGAGTACAAATTGCCAAAAATAACTCCTTTCTTTGCTGAGATTCATAAAATAAAAACAAACTATATAATAATACCCTTGGAGTTCCCATAATGTTCATTGGTTAATGAACCCATCTAATATCCATGAGGTCGTGGGTTCGATCCCTGGCCTTGCTCAGTCAGTTAAGGATCCAGCGTTGCTATGAGCTATAGTGTAGGTTGCAGACAAGGTTTGGATCCCGTGTTGTTGTGGCTGTGGTGTAGGCTGGCAGCTACAGCTCCTATTGGACTCTTAACCTGGGAACCTCCATATACCGCAGGTGCAACCCTAAAAAGACAAAAGACAAAAAAATAAAAAATAAGAGTCCCTTGCATGTGTAACATCAGAACATACACACTTGGGTGAAAATAACCAATCAGTTATATTTAAGAATATTGGTCACTGAAAATGATCAGTATAATAAATTATTATTCATTTTGTGTGCTTATTAGTCAACAAACCATTGTCTGAATTTACATATAATGTATGGGGTTTAATGTTAAATTCATTTAAAATATGTAAATTTTTTTTTTTGTCTTTTTGCCTTTTATCTAGAGCCGCACCTGCAGCATATGGAGGTTCCCAGGCTAGGGGTCTAACAGGAGCTGTAGCTGCCGGCCTTCGCCACAGCCACAGCAACGCAGGATCCGAGCCGCTTCAGCAACCTACACCACAGCTCAAGGCGATGCCGGATCCTTAATCCACTGAGCAAGGCCAGGGATCGAACCCGAACCTCATGGTTCTTAGTCGGATTCGTTAAACACTGAGCCACGAAGGGAACTCCAAAATATGTAAAATTTTTGATATGGGAAGTCTTATAGTAGCTCCAGTCATTTTTACTTTACCTACTAAAATTATTTTCATCTTTGCTCATCCCATATACTAAATGTGTGAATTCAAAGTAATTCTCCTCAATGGACTTTTGTGAACAGTAATAATGACTCCCATTCTTGTGACAGAAAACTTTTCCCTAAATAATTCATCATGCTACACGTGAAAAGGATTTCTGTGGAGTCTGGAAGGCCCTTCCTCTCATTTACATTTGAATGACAGATACTTTGTGATATAACTCATGAGGAAATCTTCACTATCCACGCAGTTTGCCTCTGTACCCTGGTCTGTGTTCCCTTGACTGCCATAGAACTTGCTTTGTAGTATTATTTTCCCAATTGGTAAAACCTCTCTTTGTTTGAAGAATAATTTACCATCCACTGCATTCTAGAATCTAACTTACATCCTGGTCAGGTGGAGTGGTGCAACCATATTGTAAAACACTTTTTGCACATCAAATTAATTCATTATTAAAAGGATGTTACAGAGGAAAAGCATGGCAGGAGGTCTTTACAAAAATAATGTCCTCCCAGTAATTCTCGTGCCCTTACTTTCCTCTCTCACTTTGTAGCCCAGACCTCAGAATTCCCCTCCCCAGTCCATAACAGGCAGAGAGGAAGAAAAAGAGACTGTTTATTTCCTGAGAAGTAGGAGCTCAAATATATTTCAAAAGAGAAAAGTGAATATAATTCCTCACTGTAAAAACTTGAGTTTCAGCAAGGTTTTAGTATACTACTTTATTTCAGGGGATACTCATGAGCTGCCTTGAGACTAACAAGGATTCTCTGTGATGAATTTCATTTCTGTTTTTAATAAATGTGAAATTCCCCTTCAGAACAGAATACAATTACATTTTGGTACCAATTTTTGATTTGCATCACTGCAACCTTGGCTCTGGAACCTTTTAGACTAGAAATAGAAACGACAGTTACCATTTTCTAAGTTACAATTATCCTCAAATGGCATGGCTGTCATTGTGGTACATGCTGATATGTAATGTGCAAAAAGGATAGAAACCAGTCCAAAAAATCAGATAGCTCAGAGCTTACAGTTTAATATAATATCAAAGAAGAGAGATATCATGAGATAAGTTACACTCAGTAATAGCAAAGGTCAATATATATTAAAAAAAAAAAACAACAGGCAGTTAATCATACAAAAGAAGTACCAAGAGAGAGGTGTGTAATTATGTGGTAGATGAACTATGGGGATAGGACAGAAAGACTTTCATTTTAAAATATGAACTGACTTTTAAACTTTTCTCTTTAAATCTAGATTTCAAACTGTTTTAAACAAGATTTTAAGGTTGGGATGAAAAGTCACTAACCTCCTGCTCATTATTTCTAAGTGCATTAATCTTTTTAGTTACTTCATAGATGAAATTCTTCTCATAGGACTGAGTAAAATTGGCCCAAATTGTGTGTAGTACATAAAAAGAGTGACTGCTGTTTCACTTGCATTAATCCTTTGTACTCAGCTCAATTTGCCACATTTAAGTTGATCACATGGAGATAAATCATAATTCAAGGCATAATGACCTAAATTAGATACTTTACAATCTCAGCTGCTTAATGACAAAAAAAGCTTATATGAAATTTTGTTCTGGAAAACATGAAAAGCCCTTAAGCACAGGATTAACTCTTAGCCAGTCCTCTTTTCCACTTCCCTCTTTAAGTCAACCTTTTCTCCCTTTAACTGTGAACTTGGCATGCAATTGCTACATTTCAGTTTGTGTAAAGTTCTTCTATCCCTGGGAAATGTAGATGACTTTTTATGAGTGAATTTTGAAAGAACTAAATCATTTTTCTCATCAGTTAGCTTCTCAGATACTGGGGGTAATATTTGGTGGTAATATGTAAATTGATTAGCACATTCCAAATTATTAATGCTCAATATATGAAATTAGATTTTAAAGGAATGTTTTTTTTTTCTTCTGCTTCTATTCTTTTGAACAATCAACTCAGTGTACATCTGTGCACGTGAATGCACGTATGTGTGCATGAGTGTGTGGAAATTAGGGCCCAAGACTGAACTGCATTATTAGTCTGAATTCATTCCTTGTAGTTATCATGGCAGAAGCCTCTGAAATGGGGAAGAATCAGTGTGGATAAACCTTAATGTTATAAAGCATGAGTATTCATCAATAATGTATCCTTTCCTGTCCTAGAGTCTAAGCTTTTCAAGGATTTGGCCGATTCCCCACACTCTAACACACAGAAGTTCAAAACCTGTTTGTTGAATTGAAGATGTATACTCTGGAAACATCACACTTTTTAGAAGTATCAAAGTACGTTTCGTTATGTTATCCTTTGCCTTTTAACAAATATTTTGATAGGCTAAATAACTAGTTGTTTACTAAAAACTAGCAGCTTAAAATGGAAAATCAGATTGTTTATGTCAGCTGGTAACTAACAGAGATTTCTGGCAATTACTCTCAGGCTGTTTCTGAGAGCCTCTTTTTCAAAGCCTCTGTCAAAGCCTTGGTAGAAGGCAGCTGGCCTTTGAAAATGCACTATCTGAAGCAGGGTGAAAACTCACAGGCACCTGTAGGCACAGACAATCCTTTCTGCAATGTGAATTATAGGGGACAGGCATTCTAGCATTTTTTAGCATCAAGATTTACAAAGAAGCAAGCTCCCTTTGAGCAGGAGCACACAAGGTCATTATCCGCTTTGAGTCTCATATTTCAGGGACCATGCCATTGCCATGAAAGAATTTAGGAGGAGAAAGTTCTTCTAAAGGGAGGGATAGATTGTGAGGGTCTAACTGCTTTAGATTTTGCACTGTGTGTGTTGCAGTGTGATAGGCTCCCATTGAAAAAAAGAAACTGAATTAGTTTAAAATGCTGTATTTTACACAGAGTTCAAATATATGTGGGTTTTGGTCTAACATAACTCAGAGCTAGATGCTTGGGGAAATGTCTTGAGCAAATTCATAAGAAAAACTGGATTTTGACAGATTTACTGACAGAATATAAAAAGGGCCCCGAAGGAGGCAACAGTTCTGACAGGTTTGATATGGGGGTAGAGGAGGTCAGAATTTTGAGAGTTTCATGAAAAGCCAAATTCTTACCTCCTCATATCCACCATGGTTTCTGATCTAGTGTTAAATAGCAGTGCTGGCTATAATCCATAAGACTACTGTATTTTAAGGCAAATGGTGGACAGTGTGTAAAGGAAGATTTTCTCAGTCTAAGCATATACAAAGTCACCAACACGGAACGTTTTAGTTACATATCATAATGTAAAAGTTTTCATGAATATTTGATTTATATTTAAGAGAATAATATTGATTGCTGAAAAACCTATTAAAGTAATAGAATTTCAAGACATATATACTTCCTATCTCCTAGTCAACTAAAGTAAATGCCCATGTTAAAGTTCAGACATTGTTTTTAACCATATTTTATATTTCAAACAGTATGTTAGATAGGATTTTGTATTGAATTTTCGCTTAATAAAATACTATTTGTTACAATGATGTTGCATTTTTTCCTCTATATCATCTTTCTCCCACAAAAACCCCAGCCCTTTCATGATAATCAATATTAAAAGCCTAAAACAATGACATCCCCCACAATTTTTAACATGAGCATATACTTTGAATAATGCATATACACAAATTTATGTTCATTTATAAAAAATCATTTTTACTATACATGTTTCCCCATAACTTCCTTTTCCTATTTAAAAATACTACAGGATATTCATAGTAAAATTTACTGAGATAGTTAAAGTCAATGATTATTTTTATTGCCGCTGACACCAAATATGTACTGCTTTACATACTAGTGTTTTTAAATCTATAGGACAGTTTCATAGGCAGAATTTATGGCATAGCTGAATGATAATGTTGCCATAGCCTGTTCCAAAATTGTGTATATAATATTCTTCCAGAAGAATATGAATGCTGAATCACTCACATCCTTGACAGAACTTAGAATGAGGATGCATAATCTTTAATTTTAAAGATAAAAAAACACCTTAAACCATACCTTAAGTTTGCTGTCAAAACGTTGTTAGATTAAGAGAAAATACTAATTTGTATAAATATGTTTAATGTTTGATACAGGTTAAACTATTAAAATTGGTTAAAATTAATTTGATTTCTGTTAAAAAATCAGTGTCTTTTAAAAAAGAAATATATAAAGGCAAGGATGAAGGATAAGAATAGGCATATTAGTTTTACTCTGAATGACACCAATTTGTTTTTTAAATATCATTTCATACCCATTGCATATGTCCATTGCTTTCTTGAAAATTGCTTTAAAAAGTAGCCTCCGAAATATTTTGTTTAGTACTTCTACTAATTTGATCTTTTCATTAATCCTCCTGTAAATACCTTAATACTACTTTAATTATTCTCAAAGTTACTTACAAATGCCTTTATTAAATTACCCTGATAGCATGATCCTCCTATATAGAGCAATTAGGCTCTTTATTTGGAAGAACACACAAAAAGGAAAACTCTCATGTTTAGACTATATTTTTCATTCTTCACCATGTTAGACTCATAAAAATGCACATAATTTTTCAGCTTTATTACCAGCAACATTTAAACTGATTAATATTTTTGGGCAGAGACTGTGCTTGGTATTCTTCATACCACATCTTCCTCTTGGTCATACAGACTATATTCCCAAACCTCCCTTGCAATTAAATCTGGAGAATGTGAAGCAATATTTTATTGGAATGTGGACAGAAGCAGTATAAGTAAGGCAAGCCACTTCCAAATCTAACCACTCATACACTTTACAGGTCTCTTGCTCTCTATTTTTCTGTGGCCAACTTGAAATCCTGTGTTCCAATGTATAGGTACAAGAAGGAAGATGACTGCCTCACCTAAGTGGGGCTAAAAATATGTGACAAATCAACCGTTATTTTTTTAATTAAAGTAATGTTGATTTATAATATTCTATCAATTTCTGCTGTATAGCAAAGTGATCCATCATACATACATACACATTCTTTTCTCATCTTATCTTCCATCATGCTCTATCACAGGTGACTGGATATAGTTCCCGGTGCTATACAACAGGACCTCATGGCTTATCCATTCTAAATGTAATAGTTTGCACCTACTAACCCCAAAGTCCCTCTCCATCCCACTCTCATACCCACCCCTTGGCAACCACAAGTCTATTCTCCATATCTGTGAGTGTGTTTCTGTTCTGTAGATAGGTTCATCTGTGCCTTATTTTATTTTATTTTATTGTCTTTGTCCTTTTTTAGAGTCACACCCACGGCATGTGGAGGTTCCAAGGCTAGGGGTCTAATAGGAGCTGTAGCTGCCAGCCTATGCCACAGCCGCAGCAACGCAGGATCTGAGCCCCATCTGTGACCTATGCCACAGCTCACGGCAACGCTAGATCCTTAACCCACTGAGCAAGGCCAGAGATCGAACCCACAACCTCATGGCTCCTGCTCAAATTCATTTCCGCTGCACCACAGTGGGAACTCCAGTGTGCCACGATGGGAATTCCTGTGCCATAGTTTAGATTCCATATATAAATGATATCATATGGTATTTGGCTCTCTCTTTCTCATTTACTTCACTTAGTATGAGAATGTCTAGTTGCCAAATCAACTTTCATTGTGGTAACCTACTGAAATTTGGGAGTTTAAAAGTTTATTTAGTGCATCCTATCTATTCTTAATAATACACTTGTTCAAAGATTTTCAGTGGCCTAACTCAGGTTTATCTCCAGACTCATATGATTACTTTCCCTCATCCCACAACATCAGCTCTTGAGGGAGAGAAAGTCTTTAGTGAGTGCCTAATATGGGTAATTGCTACCTTACAATTGCTGCCTCTCATGGTAACCTGATGTCAAATATAACTCATAGATTTTAAATACCCCCTTTTGTTTTCATATATTTTTCTCTCTGGTCTCTGCTAGGACATACATGTTTTCTTTTCACTATTTCATACCTCCTTTTTTTTTTTTTTTTTTGCCTCTACCACTTCTGTAATTCCAGTAGGAAGGAGAGCACAAAATAAAAACCAAATCTAATCAAACACAATAAAACAATACTCTTCCTGGGAAGTTTATTGTAACCCTACGGGTTATGTTTAGGGCCCTGTTGTTTGGGCACCATGGAGCATTTTGAAAAGCCCCACCATAATACTCATGCATAACACTCACAGTACTCATTACATTTTATCTGATTATCCTGAATATTATGAGGACTGTGACCATGTCAGTCTTGTGTATTACAATTGGAAATGCTTGGCCAAAAAAAAACAGGCTCTCAATAAAAAATACCTGATTCATTAATCGATTTCCATTTGCAAAGATATTGAACCCTAATAGCAGTTGCTTTTGAGCAGTTTGCTTGCTATATAATGATGCCATTTCTGTACCACTTCACAAAGGACAATAGTGAGAAATAGACTGGTGCATTGGTAACTATTTCTTCCTTTTTATAAACCAGCAGAGTTATGTTTCTATATTTCCTTTTAACAGTTCTAATTTTGTTTCCAATGACACATTAAGATGTTCACCCACCATGATGATTTTTCAAGGAGGGGATAAAAATGAAAAGAAAAAGGGAAAACACACATGCTGCACCTAATAGTTTTACAGTAGTATTCAGTTATGCTCTGGGAGCTAGAGGATTATTTCAGAGCAATTAAAGTATTCAAACTCTTATCTAGGTTTTGCAGACTGCTCGGAGTAGATGTCCTTGTAAGATAATTCTGTCTGTGACAAACTAGTTAGAGACTAGAAAAGGCCCTTTAAATCCAAACAGTTAACCAGGTAGAGTAGTAACAAATACAAAATCAAACATTTTTGAAAGTGGTTAAAAGCCCTTCTTGAGACTTCTGGATACTGAGAATATAGGCTCACTTCCACCTTAAAACTTTGCACCTGGGTCTTCACTAGCCTGATGATTAATAGGATTGCTTGCTAGGAATAATTCTTTAAATACCTTGCCCTGATCTTCGGATTCAGAAAAATCAGCACTTACTCCTTGAATTTGCAGTGAAATTGAATAGTTTTTAACCCATATACTTTAATCTTAGTCTGGGTAACCCACAATCAACTACACTGGGAATGATTAATATGCAACTGAAACATATTTACAGTCATAAGTTATAAAGTTTGCTTAAAAACAAACTAGTTTCATTAGATTTGTTGCACTTGGGTTGTTATCAATAGCCTACAAAATTTGTGATATCCACCGCAGGTACTTAGATGGCATTTTCTTAGAAATACAGTTTTATATAACTGAAAAGACATTTGGGAAATTTTCTATTACAGTGGAGCATTTAGACTCTTTGAAAGTAAGACCCATAGGTTAAAGGTGATCTAGTTTGACTTAGACTGACAAAAAGTAATATACTAAATAATCTGGAATTAAGAAAAATTGAACTTGAGATAGTATTTAGTATGTCAAATGATCAAACGTGTAAATACAAAAAAATTAGGATAACAGATAACAGCTAGAATACCTCATTATCAAATACATATCTCACTTGTGGTGTAGTATTATCAATGTGTTAACAGATATAAGAACATGCTACTTGTTTCTTTGCAGAGAAAACATACTACTTGTTTCTTTGATGCATAGGAAATGAAGAAATCAACCCATAAAACTAATAAAAAATAAACTGCCATAGAAAAAGTAAGCACCATAGTTTGAGAATTGCAAAAAATAAAATAAAACAAAATAAACAACAACAACTTTATATATCATCGTACTAAATCCAGGCTGCCAAAGTTCAGTTCAGCTTTAGAAAGCAGCTGATCAGCAGTGTGAAGGGGTGGTTATCCATAGATATATATGTTGAAATATTAAGCCAGAAAGTGATAACAAGTCTAAGAAATGTGAGATTTTGAAGAGACAAAAATAAATGAATGTAAAAACCCAGGAAGAAGAATAGAAAGAGAATGAACTAAGTGAGTAGTTGGAGGGCTGGGGGTATTTGAAGTTGTGTTACTAAGGGATGAACTTTGAAAAAGAGTTTTGAATCTGAAGACCTGAATTTACTACCTCCACAATATGGAACAAGTCAATCAATCTCTGACTTATTTTTCTGATCTAAATATGGAGATAGGAATATCTATTTTTCCTGGGGTTTTTGAAAATTATTTAGCTACTAAATATTTCTTTAGCTACTAAATATTTCTAATTATGGTAAAGTGTGTGACTTAATTCAATAAAAATATTCACAAAGGTCTTTGTTTTCCCAAACCTACATGTAATAAGCTTGGAAGTTTCCACTAAATCCTATCAAGAAAAAAACTAAACAAACTACAAAATCAACAAATCTTTTTAGATCCTAAAGAGAAGTGTGATTACAAGGTAAATGACTGCACACAAAACTAGAGAGACTAACAGGCAAATTCAGGGACTCACACTTACTGGAGCAGAACACCTTGAGCTGAAACCTCCATGGTAACAAGTACTGAGGTAAGAAAACTTAAGATATTATTGTTGAACCACTGGGGGTTCAGTGTGGATAACCCTAAAAATTAAAATCACAAGGGATAATCAGATATAGAAGTGGGCCCACACTTTTGTAAGTTTTACCACTAGGAACTTGACCTGATTCTCACAGTGAATATGGGAGAAATATCCCCTAGAGCTTCTGGAAGTGGAAGGGAAAAAAGAGCCACTTCTTTTTTTAATAGACCAGAGCAATTCTTGACAAGGTCTGCTTTCAGAAGAAAATATTTAAACAGAGTCTTGCTGAAGTTTTATGAGAACCTAACATGATAACATGAAGATAACTGGGAAATCCCCCAAATACTTGACTATTAAGTAAACTTCTAAACAACACACAGGTTAAATTAGAAATGTGAAGAGAAATTTTGAAATAGTTTACACTAAATGAAAATAAAAATATAACATTAAATAAAATGTTGGGGATGTAGGAAAATAGTGCTTAAAAGACAACTCATAAGAGTGGGAGAAAATATTTGCAAATGAAGCAACTGACAAGAGATTAAACACCAAAATGTACAAAAAAATCTCATACAGCTTTATACATATGTATAATATATAAATAAAGTAATTAAAAATGGTCAGAAGATTTAAATATTTATTCAAGGAAGACAGAGAGTTGACCCAAAAGTGCATGAAAAGATACTCAACCTCAGTAAGTATTAGAGAAATGCATATCAAAACTGCAATGAGGTAACTCCTCTCTCCAGTCAGAATAGTCATCATAAAAAAATCTACAAACAATAAAAACTGGAGAAGGTGTGGATAAAAGGGAACCTTCCTGGTGGGAATGTAAATTGGTGAAATCACTCTGGAGAACCATATGGAGCTTCCCTAAAAAAATTAAATATGGAAATACCATATGATCCACCAATCCCGTTTCTGGGCATCTATCCAGAGAAAACCATAATTTGAAAATATATATGCACCACAATTTTCATTTGCATCAATATTTACAATAGCCAAGACACGGAAGCAACCTAAATGTTTATTGACAGAGGAATGGATAAAGAAGACATGGCATATGTATATACATGAGCCATAAAAAAGAACAAAATAATGCCATTTGCAGCAAAATGGATGGATGTAGATATTATCAAATTAAGTGAAGTAAATCAGAAAGAGAAAGACAAATATCATTTTGAGATCACTAATATGTGGAATCTAATAAAAATAAAATGAAATAACTTATTCACAAAACAGAAGCAAATTCAAAGGTTTCAAAACCAAATTTATGGTTACCAAAGGAGAAATGTTGAGGGGAAGAGTGAATTAGCAGATTGGGATTAACATATACACACTACTATATATAAATTAGTTAAGAGTAATAAATACCTACTGTATAACACACGGAAATCCACTCAATATTCTGTAATAACATATATGGGAAAATAATCTGAAAAAGAATAAATATATGCATATGTATAACTGATTAACGTATTCATGTTGCTATACACCTGAAACTAATATAACATTGTAAGTCAACTATACCCTAGTAATTTTTTTTAAAAAAGGAAATTGATTACATATCTTAGAAAAGAGGAGAAATCTAAATCAATCATATAATATTTGACCATAGGAGAACAGATATAAAAAGAGCAAATTAAATCCAAAGTAAGTAGACAAAAAGCAATAATAAAAATTAGAATAGAAATCAATGAAACTAAAAAGAAGAAATCAATAGAGAAAAATCCATGAAATCAATAAAGAAAAATCCATAAAACCAAAAGCTGGCTCTTTGAAAAATTCAATGAAATCAATAAGCCTCTAGCCAGACTAATCATTTCACACTTATTACAACTGCCAAAATTCATAACTCTGATGAAAATATGGAAAAAGGGAAATGTCATTCATTGCCCACAGGAATACAAAATGGCATGACCACCTTGGAAGACAATTTGGTGGTTTACTGAAAAACTAAACATACTTGTATGATATGTTTCGGCAATCAGTATTTACCCAAAGGAACTGAAAAGTTATATCCTTACAAAAATCTGTACATGGATATCCATAACAGACTTACTTCATAATTGTCAAAACTTGGAAGCAACCAAGATGTCTTTCAGTTGGTGAATGGATGAATAAACTGTGGTCATCCAGACAGCAGAAAATTACTCAGTGCTAAAAAATGATGAGCTATCAAGACATTATTCATGATTCTCTCAGTGAAATTGTTCACAGACACTCAATAGATAAGTTGGTATGTATAGAATTATCCTGTTTTTAAGCAGGGTAATAAGCCTGTAACTTCTTTCACTCTCCTTCCATTCTCTTCTCTGTCCCAAAGGCACATCATTTTTACCAATCTACCACCACCATTGGAGTACTAAGAACTGTATTTCAAAAAACTCTATTTATTATGAGGACCCAAGGAAATATTTTAAGTGAGGGTGGAGGTGGGTGTAGGAGTTTATGTAAAACCAGTCATGGCT
Organism: Catagonus wagneri; assembly: GCA_004024745.2. Taxonomy (NCBI): domain Eukaryota; kingdom Metazoa; phylum Chordata; class Mammalia; order Artiodactyla; family Tayassuidae; genus Catagonus; species Catagonus wagneri. The sequence goes on along the minus strand of PVHT020000034.1, from coordinate 19,577,303 downwards.
AAGGAGTCTGAATCAAGTGAGGGTGGAGAAGCAACCATGATTATATATCAACTCTACTTTCCTAAGACTTCAGAAGTTGCTTTGTTCCTCTCATTGGAACACTTCTATCCAAATAGTACAAAGGATTTGTTGTCACAGAAGCAAGCTTATATGACATTTCATGTCACTGTAGATGGGTTCAGCTAAATCCACATGTACCCTCTGAATTTGTATCAAATCTACCATGAGTGTCCCCTCAGAATAACTCAATAAACTAGACTCATGTTCTCTGGGGCAAAAACAGTTTCTAAGGAGCATGCCAATATAATTACACCACCACACTGACAACAAACATTTAGGAAGTAAATGTGTAATACTTGACTACAACAATCTACGCTGGCTTTGTTTGGATATACTCCTAGAGTTAAGGATATAGGCAAAACTTCCAAAAAAGGCTTGAAAAGAAAATAAACTGAGCTCTAAAATTAGGATTAAAAATTTGGAGGAAAATTGTAGCATATTTGATCAATGGAAATACTCTGAACACACATTTTAAAATAAGGAATTTTAGAGATATTCTGCAAGTAGGATTTTTTTAAAGTCTTAGAAGAGTTTTAAGGACCCTTCTCTCAATACCTACTTGTGATCTACTAAGTGCCTGATATTGAGTGACGCTGACTTGATAACAGATGAGTATGCTTCTACATTAAACCCTCTGCTTGAAATACATTTTTTACAGACAGCCATATGTATATATCTCTTCTTTTATAATATCTGCTCTTATGTCACCTTCTCAGACTTCCTCTGTCTCCTTATACACAAAAGCAATGACAACCCTACCTCACTCAACCACATCATTCCTCATTCCACTTACCATGCTTTATTTTCTACCATAGTAATCATCACTATCTGTCATCATATAGATTTCTTTTGATCTTTAATTGTATGGAGTATAATTGACTTACAGAGAGAATTAGTTAGACATATATATATATCCATTCTTTTTCCCCATTATTACAGAATACTTAGTAGACTTCCTTGTGCTTTACCGTAGGTCTCTGTTACCTATTTTATACACAGTAGTGTGTATATATTATTCTCATCCTCCTACCCTACAGTTTCCCCTATGGTAATCATCAGTTTGATCTTTAAATCTGTAAGTTTGTTTCTGTTTTAAAGATAAGTTCTTATGCATAATTTTATTGGATTCGACATGTAAGTGATAATATATGGTATTTGTCTTTCTCTTTCTGACTTACTTCACTTATTATTACAATCTCCAGATACATTCTTGTTGCTGCAAATGGCATATAAAGTTACTTATTTGTATCTCCCTAGAATTAAAGACATGGTCTTTGTTTTGTCATTGTCCCTCCTCTCCATTCTTACAGCTAACAGGAAGATCAAAGCTTCCTTCTTTCTAGGTCCCCCCTGGCTTTGGACCCCACACTTTTGCTACACTGAAACCTTTCCCAAGGATGGGTGGTTAAGTGGTACTAGGAGAGGCATAGAATGAAAGTTTACTAAAAAGTGACGATTTAATATGCCGAGTGTGAAAATCCATATGGTTATTAGGTAGGGAAATTCAGATATAAATAATTGAAGACAAATATCTTAGTGAGTTTCAGACTCCCTAGGGTTTCTAGAAATAACAGAAATGAAATGCTTTGTCATAGAAATGTTCTTATTTTGTATAAAAGAGAAAATATTTAAAAAAATTTTTTTCCTTTACATTGTGTTACCAAGGAAGCATGAGAATTAAATAAATAATGAATTCCTTTACTTTTTTCTAAAGATTTCAAGAAAAGCCCTATGTAGGGCATAAAAAGTACAAAATATTTGGTAGTAACTCTTGGTTAATTTTTGTACTGGTAAAGATAAAATAACTGATCTGATCTGGCAAAACAGACAAGCTGGGGCAAACTAAATTTCTTCAAGAGTGTCCCCAACCAACCCCCCCTCATCTCAAGATATATTTGATTATGGAGTATTTTGAAAAAATCACCCTAACTTGTTTATATATATATAACATATTAATGCCTTAAACTATGAGAAGGAGAAAGCTTATAAAACGTTTTGGAGAAACAGGTTCTCAGACATAGTTACTGCCTTAAATTGTTGTTTTTGGCAAACAGATTTTCTCTGCCCTGACTTTGTATGTTATCAGCATCAACATGTCAAGGAGTTCTAAATTTTGTGTGGAGCATCTGCTGGAATTAGCTTTTAAATAATCAGGCTATCTAGTTGCCCAGTCATGGGACATCCTAGAAAATATCCACGGTAAGGGAAAGAGTAGGAAATAGTTTCCAGCCCTGAAGGTGAGCTAAATTCTACCCTTTTTGTCAATACACTCCAGCTTTGTAGGAGCAACTGTGTGTCTTTCTCCTAATATCTGTTAAGGTGGTTTATTTTCCTCTGCACCTAAATAGATAAAAAATTTTTCAGGTCATTTCTTTCTTTCTGTTTACCACCTTCTGTTTAGTGGTCAGCTTTCTCCTCTACCCTTTCTCAAAAAGCAAGCACAAATTCTAGGATATTTTTCACCATGCCTGTTCCATCCATTTGTTACTTGGTGGGAAATCTCATTAAATTAACTTCACGCCCTGCTTTATCCCATTGATGGGACTATGAGCATTTAGTTCATAATTTTGGTATCACTGAATTTCTGTTGCTTCAAGACAACTACCCCAAATCTACTGGCTATAAACAATAACAATAATTTATTTTGCCTAAACCCCTCTGATTTTGGCCAAGTCTCAGCAGAGATATTTCACTTCCTGCTCCACAAATATCATGTGGGGTGGCTTGAAAGTTGGGAGTTGAAATTATCTGATGCCATGTTCTAGAGGATGATATTGGCTGTCAGCTAGGACCTTATCTTGACCTGTAAGCCAGAACATTTATAATACATGATTCTATTAATTGCATGAGGATTCAAATAACAAGCATCCCAAGACACAGAAGGGAAGTTACAAACTTCTTAAGGACTAGACTTGGGGGCTGGCAGTAGGTCATCTCTGTTCTCTGTCTGTCCAACATCTGTACAGTCCAGATCCCAGGGAAGACATAAAAGGAGTATTGAGTTCATGTGTTACAATTGACGTAATTGTTCTTTTAGTCACATATTATTTCTATTTCTCTTACCTACAAAATATATTCATCCTCTGGAAATACTCCCCCAGTTTTCCCTACATTGCAGTACCAATTTCAGGCTTGAAGTTTCAGCACTCTCAACTATAACAGGTGCAGATATGACTGAGACTGCTTCAAATTAGTCTCCAGTATAATTCCTCAAACACACTTCCTTTAGATACCATAGACAACCTATCTTCTTCCTATATGCTCATTACAGAGTAACAGTCAAAAAGAGGAAAACAGGAGACAAACAGGAGATGTATAGCATACTCTGACCCACAGCAGCTCTGAAATGAATCAGATACATAGTTCTATTTTCTATGAATGATTCCTTTTGACTCTGCCATTTAGACTCTTGATTCTATCCTTGCTTTATCTTTTTAGTTTGCTTGTTTTTAATAAAAATTGTGTTTGAAAGTTAGTGGCCTTTTCTGTCCACAGAAAGTTGAGGATCCAAAAGTCTCTTTCTCATTCATACTGCTTTTGTCACATGTAGTCTAAGTTAGTCATGCTTTTGCCAGTAGTTTTCTTTAATAAATAAACAAAAATAAAAACTCCAAAGTTGTGGTTTTCTATGAATATTCACTACATTAGACAAAAGATACACCATAGATAACCTCAACATAGACCCTCTTCTATATCACAGTCACTGTGAATTTATAGCTGAAAACACTACTGTTTAAGAATAACATCTGTGAGGAACGTCCCTAAGCTTTTGTAGAGGGACTTTTATCTGTAAGGCCTATAAGTCAATGACTTAGATCTCTCTGAAGCCTTAAAAATGGGCTTCACATTCATTCTCCTAGATTCACCTTTGGATCATATTTTCCTAAAATTACATGGATTTGATCTTTGCTTTGAAACCTTTTCTTATTTTGAGAAATCTCTACTAGATGTTGAGGCTAGGAATAATAATTTTATCTTCAAATCCAGTAAGTCTTGGACCTGTTATAATTAAACATTCTATTTTTGTCTTGCCTCTCCTATAGAATTTTATCATAAACAGCTAAGAACAAGCTAAGTGGCCCATTTAATATTTCAATTGGAAATCTCCAATAAATCGTAGAGTTAACTAATTGCTTTTTCTATATCCACATTACCTGAGGAGACCATTGTACCAGTTTCTGACACTACATGACAAATGTCCACACACTTTGGCTTGCAATAGCATTCCCTAGAACACAAGCTTTTTGCGAAAAGGTTCCAGTTTTTAAACACCACCTGGTCCCAATACCAGCAATGCAGGTCTTAAGTTACTGTTATGATAACACCCTAATTTCAGATTTCATAATATGCTTGAGTTACCTAATAGAGCATGCTAAACCACAAGTCACGTAAACTTACTCGCTCTGCTTCTTCACAGCAGTGACTAATTCTAAGACGAGCATCTCCAAAAAGCTGGGTCAAAATTCTATCACATTTTATCACTTTGCCTCAGAAGTCACACAGTATCAATTCTTCCTTGGATTCAAGGGTCAGGAAAAATAGATGCCACTCCAACATCATGTTTTCAATAGGACATTTGAGATGGAAGATCTTGTTATGGGGATCTTGGAAAATGCAATCTGCCATACAAGTCATCTCAGTTACAGGAAAGGAGGTATATGGCATATCCCTGTCACTCTACTTTACTAAGCTCTAGATTCCTAATTGCAGTTAATTCATCTGCCTGGTTTATGTTTATCAGTTTTGAGATCCATAGAACTCAAGGTTTTTGTTCAGCAGAAGTAAAATGAGTTCCCGTCGTGGCTCAGGGGAAACGAATCTGACTAGTGTACATAAGGATGCAGGTTTTTGATCCCTGGCCTCGCCCAGTGGGTTAAGGACCCTGCATTGCCATGTGCTGTGGTATAGATCGCAAACGCGGCTCAGATCCCACGTTGCTGTGGCTGCAGTAGAGCCTGGTAGCTTCAGCTCTGATTCAACCCCTAGCCTGGGAACTTCCGTATGCTGTGGGTGCAGTCCTAAAGAGACAAAAAGAAAGTAAAATAAAACTCTTTTCAAAATAGTAAGAAGGCTTTTGTTTATCTTGGGCTAATAACACATTTTAATGCTTTAGAATATACAAAAGATGATGAAGAATGACTCCCCAGATCTTTCCATTCCCAAGGTCATAAAGGTGCTCCTGGATCAAGGGACTTAATAGTGGTTGCAGAGTAGGGTCAGGAGAATATTCCTGTCTTCAGAAACTATCCTTCCTCCATAACCAAACAAATGATTATTAATGGGTTGACATAGAAGATATGATGAAATATCTAAAGCTATTAGAAAAAGATTTACAGAAAGGGAGATTTTTTGATTCTTGGTGCAAAGCCAAACAAACACTCAGGCCTTAGGCTTTGAAATGTTAATAATTCCAAAGAGTCTAATAAATCACCAGTATGAGTGTTTAAAAAGAGTAAGAGATTTCCAAGAGGCTGATCTGGAAATCAGCCATATTATGTAATAAGTACATTATTTTGTGCCCTGATGATACTTACCTAGTGCCAATAATCAAAACATCTCCCTCTGGTAAATCCTTTTCTAACAGCTTCAGACACTTCATCACTTCTTCTGCTATGCTCTGCTCTACTCCCAGAGCACATGGTTCATACCCACATTACAGCACATGTGTTATATAATGTGATATCCTTATGTCTTTATATATGACCCTACAGCTAGTGAAATCGTAAGGAAGGAGAGGGCACCATGTTTAAAACTGCAGAAACAACATGCTATGGGAGAGAAGAGACCCAATAACTCTGGAATTATCTGGTTGTATTAATGAATAAAAAATATATGTCCATGGTAGAAAAAAAGCTATAATTGCTTTTAAATTATTATCTGTTTACTGATATATGGTAATACACCTTCTTTACTTGAATTAAATTATAGGGCAATGATTTCAGAAAGATCCTTTAAAGTTATGAAATAATTATGAAAAAAATTTTAAAAAGTGATCAGAAACATGTCAAAATATTTATATGAGGTGCTTTCACATGGGTTGTAGAGAATTTTCAAAGTTTTATATATAAACTAATCAAAGCTATGATTAAATGAATTGGGACTTGGATATCAGGGTGACCTATAAAGGTTTTTCATTGATAAGCTTGAGGCAATGGGTATGTATTTATTGTACAGACTAGTATATAAATATATGCAATTGTGATAGTGTTTTTAGTAATAACAAAACAAATTCCTTTTTTGTTTTAAGGGCTGCACTTGAGGCTGCCTGCTACTTCACAGCAACAGCAATGTGGGATCCTAGCCTTTGCTGTGACCTACACCGCAGCTCACGGCAAATACTGGATTCTTAACCATCTGAGTGAGCCCGGGGATCAAACTCTCATCCTCATGGATAATAATAAGGTTCACATTGCCGCTGAACCATGATGGGAACTCCAAACCAAATTCTTAACGACCCAAATATTCTATTAATATTCTTTTGTGATCCCTGACCTGGATTTGCCTAGAATATGATAAAGGCTATGCCATAATACTGCAAAATCTTTCAGCTTTCATAATTCTAATTATTTTCTATTTTTCTTAAAAGCTAGAAACAACAGTAGCAATCTAGAGTATTTATTGCAAATGTTTATGGATTTATTCATTTATTTTTCTTTTTTAAGTTTAATGAAATATAGTTGATTTACAATGCCATGATAATTTGTGCTGTACAACAAAGTAATTCAGTAAAACAGTACACATATCCATTATTTTTCATATTATTTTCCCATGAAGATTACCATGGAATATTGAGTAGAGTTCCCTATACTATACAGCAGGTTTTCGTTGGCCAATCATTCCATATACTTCAGTGTGCATATGCCAATCCCAAACCCCAAGTCCTCCACCTGTCCACTTTGGTAACCTCCACCTGCCCACTTTGGTAACTACAAGTCTGTTTTTAAAGTCTCTGAGTCTGTTTCTGTTTTGCAAATAAGTTCATTTTTATCCTCCAAAATGTTAAATTAATCCCAGTTTTCTCCATACTGAGGATTCTGTATAGTTCTAAATTAAATAATTTACCTTGACAGTCACTGATTTTAGGCCACTGATATGAATTTTAGATACCATACAAAAATAACCTAGTAAATAAGAATATAAAGCTCAATTTTTAAAAATATACGCCTTTATATATCATAGTATCATAAATTCAAATATCATTAGGAACTAGACATCACTAAGAGAGAGGTATAATTAAGTGAATAAGTATAATGTACTACTGGAATAATTTAAATTCATTTTTAACTGTTTTAAGCAAAGAAAACATAATTTGAGAGTAGATTTTAGCCCATAGCTCACCTGTTTATGATGCCTTTTGGAGCCTTAAAATTTTATTTTTTTAAGGAAGTATATTATTTTAATTTTTTAAAGATGTATGCATGCATATAATTTTGTTTGCACCAATACATTGTGTTTCCATTTACATCTAACTTTAGTTGTCCTTAATTAATCAATGATTTATCATATGATAATTTTTTTTTTGTCTTTTTAGGGCTGCACCCACAGCATATGGAGGTTCCCAGGCTAGGGGTTGAATCAGAGCTATAGCCACTGGCCTATACCACAGCCACAGCAATGCTAAATCTGAGCCACATTTGCAACACCACATCCTTAACCCACTGAGTGAGACCAGGGATTGAACCTGTGTCCTCACGGATGCTAGTCAGATTTGTTTACACTGAGCCACAATGGAAACTCTCCATATGGTAATTCTTGGTATTTACTTCTAACATTACAAATTATATCCACTTTAATAACTTTAAAATTTTTTTAAGTTATTTTGTAATTAATGCATGGAAACATTTTAAAAAAAATTAAATAGCACTACAATGTTTATAATAAAAAATCAACCACAAACACAATCCTCTTTATCTTTTGTACTTGTTTCCTGTTTTAATTCTATTTTCTTCTGAAATTACTAACATTTGTAAGTTATTTATAAATTTATTTATTTATAAATATTTATTTAAATATGTATTTATAGTACATATAAATTTATAAAATCAATATAGAATATATATGAATATTTATTTATTTATATTTATAAAATTTCTGAGTAATTGCATATTACAATTGATTTTCCATGTTTAGTTATATATCATTTCCTAACGAGAAAAGTGATAATAAACGTCAGCCTCCCCTCCAACATAATTTTTTTCTTGCTCTAGGCCTGAATATTAGTTCACCACAAATTTTCTAATTAGGTATTTAATGTTGTCATCATTATGATTAGTAAATATTTTATAACTTGTATAACATTTTCCTATTTTTATTGTTAATAATTGCATTTTTTTTCAGTTTTGTGTATACCATGATATACTGCTATATACTGCTAGATTCAAGCAGTGAGATTAACATTTCACTCTAATTCCGGCTTTCTTTCATTCCTCTGTCTTTATCTTTCTTTCTCTCTCTCTTCCTTTCTCTTTTTAAGAAGTGCTATTGGGAATCTCAGTCCGTCTGCTCCCATTTAAATAATTGTGCTTTATGCTTCCTGCACTGTTATTGTCCTATAATTCCTTTTATCAGCATCTTTCTACTCTTTTAGAGGCTAAGTTTTCAGGATTTCCTGTAGTTTCCTATATCTCGTTTTACTCCGTGGTTTTGAAAGTTATGGTGGATAAGTCACATGTAGGGTAAATGTTTTTCTGGGAACATGCTGGTCTACTTTATTTCTAGTCTCACCTTTAATCAATATCAACCCCTAGATTGACAAAATTGAAATATGATTTCAATTGAAAATAATTTCCCTTTAGCATTGGCTCTTCTTGGGAAGTTTGTTAATTTGTTTGATTTTTATTGGTTGATTGTTTTTACTGCTACTTGTTGTTCTTTAGTGTGCCATTTGTTGATTATTATTAGAATTTGCCATTTGTTGATTATTTGCCATTTGTTGATTATTATTATTATTATTATAAGAATATTATTATTCTTTTTCTCTGCTATCATGTTATCTCTAGATTTATTTTTGTTTTAGTTTTTGCTTTTTAAATTTCTTATTGAAAGCTTATTGGGTTTTTTTAAAATCATATACTTTTCTACATAGTGAACTGATAGCGACACTGTTTCAACTTGGAATCCTTTGTTCTTCTTTTTAAACCTAAGATAAATTCTGCATTCTTTTACCTAGGGCCAAAATCCTGGCTGCCAGAGTTCTTGCAGCTTATTGTGGAAAAGAGTGTCTAAACAGTCAAAATAAAACATTCACTTAGCCTCTTGTTTTCAGAATAGTCACTCACTTCTGCTTCTAGCTATGTCTGATATTGAGGAATACAGAGAATCCCTTTTTAAAACTCCCAAGCATCCGTTGTTCTCGTTTTCTTGGGATAGGGAAGGAGTAATCAGTCAGTACAGATTTTAGAAAAGGGAATCCGACTATTTGCTTTTTAAAATAAGTTAAAAGATCTAAAATTATGTTTCTGCACAAAGCACTATTTCAAATCCTGTCTTCTCAATTCCTTAACTTTTCTTAAGTTCTAAGAATCTTAACTTTCTTTTCTTAAATTTTCTTCTATAAATCAATTATCAGAAGTTCTATGTCAATTACCAGTACACCATTTGCTTTATATTATCCACTTTCTTTGTTGAAACATTTTATTCTATGTTTAATTTTTTGTTCTAGAGAGTTGAAAAATTGTAACATTTATTCTCAACCTACCATGGAGTAGATTTGGCAAAAATAATGACTGCATGTTAATTCTTGGTTCCCAGAAGTTTAGTTAAGAAATAACTAGTATTTTTTAAAATAAGAAAATGAATTTCCCTGACTATCCTAGAGAACACAATTAACAACCTTATTTTCTCCTTCCCCAGCCATAAGAAAAATTATGAGAGGAAAGGATAGAAAGTTACAGAAAATAATGCAGTGATTAATGAGAAGAAAAAAAAGTATTTTTAAGGAAAAACAAAGTTGGAATAAATATTAAAATGTACCAACATCAGATAATGAATTATCTCCAATCAAAAAGAAAAGTGAGAAGAACTACAATTTAAAATTATTTTTTGTCTTCACTCAACTTGAAGACTTCACTTTCTCATAAAGTATTTTAATTAAGAATGTAACTATTATAATCCTCTATGAGGTCTTCCAGTCAAAATGGCAGAAACAAGTAAAAGCAAGACCTGGTAAGCCTTCTTCCAACTTTCCATTGTTATTTATTAATAGACACTAAATCAGAAAATGCTACTACCCTCTCAATGCAAAACAAAGAAACAACAAACCACAATCTCACACTGTAAGTTTATACAATTCAATGAATAGTTAACTATTCTTTTTTTCAAGCCCTTGGATAGCACTTAGAGACACAGTGATAAATAAGGTAAAATCTGATGCTGCCCTCATTGCTAGTCTCCCAGGAAAGAGAGAGTGTACATAAATGCACGTATGATGAGAGTAACAAAAAGTTAAGTATAGGAATTATAAGAGCAAACACAACTAACCTATTCCTGAGGGAAAGCCAACTGAGGAAAGGTGTTCAGGTAGATATTTTTATACATGAAACAAGGTAACCTCCACACCATTTGAATTGAAAACAAAATTGTATGGTCATATTGTAAATTGAGTCCGGAATAATGAATAAAAATACTGAGTTTTATCTTGGTAAAATTTTATAAAAACTGAGAATAAAACTGTGTGAATAGTAATGCAAGATTGAAGACAGTGGTTTTCGCTGCCTCAAACATGAAGATATAGAAATATACTGAACATAAAATTAAACTGTCATGTTCCAGGGATGATTTAACCAACCTTAGTCAGATTTATACCTCTGATCCGCCATCATAAATCAGGGCATGCCTTTCCCATTTATTTCAAGATTACAATTCCTAGGACTCCAATACTACAAAATAGTATAGGAAAGGAAGCTTATATCCTGTAATGCTTGGATGATGGATCCAGGGAAAGACCAAGTGTCTTATGTGCTAAAAGATATGGTCTTCTATATGTACGTTTGAAATAGTTGTTTAACCAGAAAATATTTTCCTTAATAAGGAAAATATTAGAAGAAATCTACTTGATATCTCCCCCAAAGGGCAAAATATATGGTTTCTATGAAATATAAACAGCTAGATGTATACAGTGACAGCAGAGATGCAGAAAGACCTGGAGGACAATATAAAAATATCGTCACGAGTTCCTGTCATTGTTCAGTGGTTAACAAATCTGACTAGCATCCATGAGGACACAGGTTCCATCCCTGGCTTCACTCAGTAGGTTAAGGATCTGGCATTGCCTTGAGCTGTGCTGTAGGTTGCAGATGGAGCTTGGATTCCACGTTGTTCTGACTGTGCTATAGGCTGGCAGCTGCAGCTCCAATTAGAACCCTAGCCTGGGAACCTCCATATGCCACAGGCAGTCCTAAAAAGAAAAAAAAAATACTGTCAAATAATATTAGAAATAAACAAATACAAAAATATTGTAAAATAATCATAGGGCATAAAATTAAGCAGTGGGAAAGTTTGAGAATATTTTTAAGTGAAAAGACAAAATCTGAAAAAAATTAATATGAAAAAAATGGAAGAATCTAAAACAATAGTATTAGTATACATTGTTAATTCATAATTGAAGTTTTTTATGATTTTTATGTTTTTCCATCATAGCTGGTTTACAGTGTTCTGTCAGTTTTCTACTGTACAGAAAGGTGACCAGTCACACATACATATAAACATTCTTTTTCTTACATTATCATGCTCCATCATAAGTTAGTAGATTTTCTTAATTAAAAATATTTTTTAGGGAGTTCCTGCTGTGGCACAGTGAGTTAAGAATCTAACTACAGTGTCTCAGGATGCTGCAGAGGTACAAGTTCAATCCCTGGCCTGGCACAATGATGGGCTAAAGGATCCATCATTGCCATAGCTGTAGCATAGGTCCCAGCTGAGGCTCAGATTCAGTTCCTGACCCAGGAACATCCATATGTTGCAGGTGCAGCCATAATATCAAAAAAAATTTAAAAATATATTTTTCAGTCTGCAAATCCAAAGAGGTCACCAAGTTTCAGGTAACTTTTTAAACTTAATATTAAGCAAAAGTTCTGACAAAAATTGAGAGGGAAAAATAGGTTATTTTTTATGGGAAAAATCAGACTAAACTCAGAATTCTTGAAACAATCACTGCTAATATTATTAGTAACTTATTAAATGCTTGGTACCCTGTTAGGTACTTTAGGAATATTGATTCAAATATTAACAAGTAGTTATACAAACTGGAAAGTTGATACCCCTCTTAACCTCATGCAGAAATTTAAAATAGAGAGAAGTAACTTAGTCATGTAAAACAAATATTTTAAGCAGCATAAGATTCACCCAGCATTTTGTCTCAAGAGCACATACAACTAACAGGAATGTTTACTCTAGAAGGCAAGCACCAAAGTAAAATGAACGAAAAATAAACAGTGTATGATAAAGAGAAGGAAGAGATTATTAAGATTCAAATAAACTCTAACTAAGCTAGCATATAGGCAATAAAAACACATGTAAATTATGAAAGCACTTAGACAAAAATATTTGTCTCCCTAGAAGGAGGGGGATTGAAGAAGGATATTTGAATAAGGATAAATTAAAATTAAGAAATAAATATTATGAAAGTGATTACATGATAATATTGAAAAAGACATAGGAAACATAAATTATTGCTATAAATATGGTTAAAATGAATGCAAGAGCAAAAACAACTCATTGAGAAATATAATTCACATGCTGAATCATAATTATAAGCTGCATTTAATTTCAAATAAATTAACAAGCATTGTAAAGTGGAGGGTCATATTAAGGGTTGTAAAATGCACTACATTTTTCACTGTGGAAGAGGGTGCATTATTTCTTTTTTATTCTTGTAATTATTTTTACAGAAATATGAATTTACCTATACAAGTGATAAAATTATAAGTAAATGCCCTTATAATGAAAAACAAGATTTCAACCTTTCAAACATTTGCAGAAGGAAAAAATGTATTTCTAAATAGCAAATAATCAGGAAGTAAGATAACATAACAATATAATCTAAATGAATCCAGAGGTAAAAAATATGAAAATAAATATAATTACATTGAATTATTTGCTCAACAGGTAAAGATTGTAAGAACCGATTAAAAATACCAAAACTGTGTTATATTGCAAGAACAAACATAAGTTAAATTATATAAAATGCTTTAAAAATTCTCAAAAAACAGTAGGAAAATACAGGATAAAAAAGGAGTGCTGATATTAGAAAGAGGAGAGTTCAAAGTAAAAAAGTATATTACTGGCCACCTCATACATAAAGCAATATAAATTCAAAGATTTCATGGACCCAGAGACTAGACATTAAGCATAATAAGTAAAACTAGATCTGAAATTCTGTTGTAGCAATCATAAAGGAAAGACTTTTTTTTGGCAATGTTTAGACAAAAAATAAATCAAAGGAAGGTTTTTAGCAACATAGAAGAATGAAATCAAGTAAATATTGCTATAGGTCAACATAGTTTAATAGAGTTAAACTTGTATGCTTATGATATAGTGTATGGAAATCTAACAAGCTATATAAATCGTGGAAGAAAACTTAGCATGTTGCTTTTATTCTTGGATATAAGTAATTACTTGGTTTAGGAAAATAAAATAATGAAAACACACACTTGCTTTTTTTTCAAATTTTGTTGATATGGATATGATATGAAAGAAAATTGATAGTATAAAGAGGATGTAGAATATTTTTATGACTAGGCCATTCTATAGGTGTAAATACAAGAAGATGTTTTGATAAACATTATTTTGTGATATCCTGGGAATGTTCTGCTAATTATAATACATAAGCCATCTTTCAATTCCAAGTGTAGCACAGAGCACTAAATAAACTTGTTTATTAATTCTGAATTTCACAGTGATATGTCTTGTTCAGCCAGTTTAAAAAGTATCTACCTGAATATGAACTCATAAATATACTGTCATAGTTTCTTTAACATAGCCTTGATAACAGTGAAAACCTTATTTGTTTTTAATAGTGGTTGTTAATGGGATTTTCACGTCTCTCTAACACATTCTAGAAATATATGGGGTTATTTTTGATTGTCACAATGATTAGAAGATATTGCCTGCTGTACCAGAAGAAAAATGTCCAATCCATACAGCTTTCAAATATACTAACAATTATTCACGTACAAGAAAAATGCATTTATAAGATTGAAGTCTAGAATATTACACTGCTTTAAATATAAGTAAAAACTGTTTTGGCCTGATTTTATTATGCAATGGAATTATTAGGAATGCAACCAGGCAAACTGAGGGAAAACTCCATCTTGTTCCATTTGGAACTTTACTAAATTAGGTCACAATTTAAGAAAATTTAATCAATAATATTAATATAGCACAGTTTTTGAGACTCCATTATACCTGTTATCATTTTGTATTTGAAGCTATTTCATCTAAGTTGTTTCTTTATAAAGCTACACGCCTCTTGTGACTTCACAATGATCAGGTATTCATATTCTTTTATTAGTTAATTTTAAAATTCTCTATTATTTTAGCAAATTATTTTTTACTTCTATACTTAGTTCGTTTACATTTGTTAAGTGGGTTTGCCAGAAACCATTTATTTACCTCCAATATCCATTCACACCTTCTTTTAGCAGTAGAATACTGTTAATTATAGTAGAGAACTGTCTGTCTAGGCAGAGATTACATTACACGGAATTCTTTGCATTTTTGTGTTTCTTTGTAAGTTTTTGCCAATGGCAAATAAATAGAACCTGCATAAGCAACATCGTTTTGATCTTAAAATTTTGAAGTGTATGTTCTTTTTTTTTTTTCCCAGGAATTTGGGACTAATGATGACAATTTAGTACCAGTCATATAGATGAGGTCAAAAAACTATGCAATGGATAAAAAGCAAGATAGAATATTCCCGATCTGATGTTTGATATCAGAGCTGCCTACCGCTCCCACGTTCTCTGTCTACCAATCTACCTCAGAATCATCACCTAATGGAAATACATACCCCATCTTTTTAACTGCACTTTATTTGGGGTTCTCTTTATTATAGAAGTTTAAGCTATAATCCAAATATACCAACATTATCGAACACTGGTCACTAAAAAGGGGCATCTGATAGTGTTGAGAACCACTGTTTGAAATGATTAAATATGTATACTGAAATGATTTTTGTGTAGTTTTATATGTAGTTACATAAAATGAGATAAAGCAAGAATCATAAAGGCAATAATAATAGCTGTATTTCTGTGGCCAAAAAATGACAATTTTCATTTTTTGTCCAAGCCTGGATTAAATTTTTTTTCAGGTTGCGGGTGTCTTTATCTATTTTAACTAAAGTTTTCTTTTTATTCAAATTTCCAAGGAATGAAATCCTACTTTATAAAAGGACATGATTTCTGTTTCTTTTTTTTCTTTGTTTTTTTGTCTTTTTAGGGCCGCATCCGCAGCATATGGAGGTTCCCAGGCTAGGGGTCCAGTTAGAGCTATAGTCGCCAGCCACCACCAGAGCTACAGCAATATGAGATCTGAGCCATGTTTGTGACCTACACCACAGCTCACGGAAATACCAGATCCTTAACCCACTGAGTTAGGCCAGGGATCGAACCCATGTCCTCATGAATGCTAATCGGGTTCTTTAACCATTGAGCCATGATGGGAACTTCCAAGGTCTTTATTTCTAAATTTCAAGAGTTGTTAGGCTTTACTCATAAAAATTCAAACTATATTCATTAGACATGCTTTTTTTTTTTAATGATTTTTGTTTAACAAAGAGTTTACTATCCTTCAGTAAGCTCATGGAAAGCTTACTACTTGCTTGACTCCATAATAAAAGTGGTTATGTTCTGTAGCTGCACTGCATCCCTCAAGGGTGATCTATGGTAAATCCTCCTCTATTGCACCCCTTTGATCTGCTCGTTTACTGTATACAACACGGAGTGAATGGAAGCTGTTTTAGAACCCCTTTCAAGAAAAAAAATCATTAATTTCTGCTTGAAAATGCAGGTGTTAAATGAGCTTCCACTGAGTAGTGTGATGATTCTCCCTGTGAGTCACCACTAAATATACTCAAGGAGGAGATAATGAATGGTATTCATTGTAAAATTGTCTCACAACATCAAATAGCTAAATACAGAATATTCTAAACCTACTAAAAAGTTCTCCAAGTATCATAAAGAAAACATTCATGCTAAGTAAACTAGTAGCAACAATGAATTTCTGCCAGAAGTTTTTAGTTTTTCATTATTTAAATGATTTTTATCTTCAGCAGTTGATGTAATTTCGAATTGCTTTAGGCTCTTTAAAATATATTTGAGTCATACCTAGTTCATTATTGCATTTTCACTTACTAAACATTACCTGAGTAGAAGAGTCCTCAATACATCATCCATCATAGATAGTAGGATTGGAATTTTTTTTTTTTTTTTTTTGCCTTCTAGGGCCGTATCTGTTGCATATGGAAATTCCCAGGCTAGGGGTCAAATCGGAGCTACACGTGGCGGCCTACACCACAGCCACAGCAATGCAGGATCTGAGCTGCATCTGCGACCTACACCACAGCTCACAGCAACAGTGGATCCTTGACTCACTGACCAAGGCCAGGGATCAAAACTGCATCCTCACGGATACTAGTCAGTTTCATTTCCACTGTGCCACAACAGGAAATCCCAGGATTGGAAATACTAAGCATAAGACAGGCACTCCTCAATTTTATAAAGTTGTACATTAAAGATGAATAGCAAGATTCATGGTATGGTAAAAAGTATGCTACATAGAAGAAAAATCACTAGGCTTTAAAATATCTAAAATTAGGAAGAAACTATCACGTTAAGCAGATTTATTTGTGTTTATTCCCTATAGAGGCCCCCCAATTCAATAGCTTGTTTAGAAAGCAATAGATTTACATTCAGAAGATTAATGATAGACATTAATGCAAAATAAAAATCTGTGTTTTATTGAGGTAGTTTTTGTATTTTTGGAATTTCTTTGTAGTCCTAAATAAACACTTTCTAATAAAGCAAATTATGGGTATTGGTTTAATGGATGCAGACACAAACAAAAATATTAAAATACAAAAATATAGTCTATACATATAAGATTTGAACAAAAAGTACCAGATTTTGGGAACTACAAATAAATCAATAGAGATAATTTCAGTGAAAACCTACCTCATCATTATGTACTCATTGCATGACTTAATTACAGCATTTTTATTCTGGTGACAAATGTAAAGTGGTTAAAAAAATCACTGTGATCTGGATTTGATTGTATAGCACAAAAACAATGCTGCCATTCTCAGTATGCATTTGGAGTGAATAATGGGACCCAAAATAATGCAGAGTGTGTTGCTTTGGAAATCTACCTCTCAAATGTAATTCATAGGAATCAACCTCACCTGCTGCTTTCTCACTGAGGTGGAAAGTTTCCAAGCAAAGTGTTTAATATCGTAGCTCTCATTAAATGCACACCATGTGAGATGGAGTCAGTTTAACACTTACGAAGGAATGCCTCTGGATGAGAGATCAATGTAAAGTTTATTTATTTTTGTCCCTCAGAAAATAGGAACTCTCTGCCTGTGAATGTTTTGGTAATTACCTTCTTATTCATTTTCACTTGTACATATATACAATAGACTGTGACTACTTCACGGAAAGAGAGATTATTTCACATTTTACCCTGGAACAATTTCTTAGTCTAACAGGCAAAACTAAAATGGGTACATGAATATAACTGAATAAATTTATTTTGCCAAACCATTCATTTAAATAACAAAGCATATTAAATTCAATAATCCTTACTTTATTAAATTGAGTCATAATAATGGGCAAATCATTCCCACTGGCTTTTTTATTTTCTAAGCCCATTTAATATTTTGAAGTATTGGACATTAGTTTTACATTAAAGATGAATATGTTTTATATTAAAAAACAAAACACTGGATAATTCCTTAAAACCTTCCAGATTTTATGGAGTGAACAGATGTGACTCCAAAACCCACTATTCGGTAGATAAACAAAAAATTAGAGGATAAACATACACACCATAATTGTTTGTATTTTGTTAGTTGTCTGCATTGTAAATGGCAGCATTACATCAGAGGAAAATCTTCAGATATATGAATGTATTCTTGCTCATTTGGAAAGCTTTATCATATATATTTCTTTTAAAGTATTTCTCTTAACTATAAAAAAATGAAAAAGGAAAATAAAAAAAATATTTTATAATCCAAGAAAATCATCTGTAATTGTATAAAATATAAATGTAAAAGTTAAAAATAAAATAAAATATCAAAGCATTTTAAAACTGAGAAAATGTTGCATGCCATTCAATAAATTAGAGTGGCTGATGCATGTCCATCATCAGCTAGATCCTGGGGAATCAGAAATGAATAAGACAAGATTCTTGATCTCAAAGCTGGAATAGAAAATACATTTTCTTGGTGAGCTTTTCCAAGTTTCCAAAAGATGGCCCATAGAAATCACTATTTTTATTTTATCAAAAGAATAAATGATATGGCAAATTTTTAAACATACAGAAAGTCAAATACACACCTTTTGGGGTAAATGTCACTTCCCTTTATATAAGTAAGAGAATGGCAGCTCCTATTTGCTACAAATACACTCAATTGCGTATTTTCTTTTCTGTAAGGAGGGTATTATTTTCACCACTGAACAACAGCAATACTTAGAGAGTTTTTGTAACTTATTTAAATTTACTGAATACAAAATGTCTAAATCAGATCTTAAAAGTACTGCTCTCTTTTAGTAAGATTTATTAGCTTATTATCATTCAATGGACCAGATATCTAATCTCAGAAATAGATAATTATTTTATACGAAGGTTTTTTTTTAATTTCCTCAACCTCCAGAATTGATTTCTGTAAGCATGTATGACATTAAAGGTTAATAGCCATATCGTCTTGCATGTATTACCAAGAAAAGGAAATTTTTACCTGTACTTTCAATTCACTGATATTGAGAATGTGTTCTTTTGAATAAAATCTAATTTCTAAATGTCTGCTAACAATTAGACTATTCTCACACATGTAAATACATGCAAAATGAACTGCAGTCATCTCTTTTTATTTTAAATTAGAAGTCGAGGACTGTAACTAATAAGGACTGATGGAGAGGCAAAGTTGCTAACTGGTAAAGAACAGCATTGGTGCATTTTAAATGTCACCTGGCAAACCTTTGTTATGAAGCAATTCCTATTACTTGGTTAATATTTCAATTTTATTTCTATGTGTATAATGTGAAATCCATATAAGGTCTGGCACTTTTTCTCAAAAAACTATTCCACTAGGGTATATATCTGAAAAAAAAAACACTAATTCAAAAGGATACATTTTTTCTATACAGCATGCCTGATGTTCATAGCAGCACTGTTTATAATTGTCAAACAGTTTCCATCAACTGATGAGTGTATAAGGAAGATGTGGTGGTATGCATAAACATACATACATATGTACATACATACATACAATGGAATGCAATTCAGCCATAAAAAGAATGAAATTTTGCCACATGCAACAATGTGGATAGATTATGGGTATTACGCTAAATGAAATAAAGCAGGTAAAGAAAGAAAATACTGTATGATATATCATATGTGGAACCTATAAAATATAATAAACTAGTAAATACAGTAAAAAAAAAGCAGATTCCCAGATGATGGAGAAAGACTAGTGCTGATCAGTTGGGCAAGGGAAGGGAGGAGGGGAAATTTAGGGGTAGGAAACTAAGAGGTACAAACTATTATATATAAAATAAGGTATAAAGAATATAGTCAATATTTTATGATAACTATAAATGTAGTATAAACTTTAACAATTGTGAATCATTATGTTGTTGAAACTTAAATAATACTGTACATCAACTAAACTTCAATTAAAAATAGGAAAAAAAAACACAAAGTCTAGGGCATCGTACTCCCTGATTTCAAACTAGTGTACAAATATGTAGTAATTAATAAAGTACAGCATTGTCATAAACATATACATAGTTCAATTGAACTCAATTGAGAGTTCAAATATAATTCCATGCATTCATGATCAATTAGTTTACCATAAAAGAACCAAGACTATACAATGGGGAAAAGGGTAGTCTCTTCAATAAACTGTCATGGGAAAGCTGGACAGTCATACATAAAAGAGTGAAAATGGACCTCTGCCTTACATCATACACAAAAATTAACTCAAAATGAAGTAAAGACTTAAATGTAAGACCTGAAATCATAAAATCTTAGAGGAAAATATAGGTAGTCAGTAAGCCTGTTGAAGTAGGTCTTGGCGATGATTTTTTGAATCTTACTCTATAAGCAAAGGCAATAGAGGCAAAAATAAAGAAGTGGACCTACATCAAACTAAAAAAACTTCTGCACAGGAAGGAAACTGTCAACAAAAGGGAAAGACAGCTTATGGAATGGTAGAAAATATTTGCAAATAATCTATCAAATAAGATACTAATATATAAAATGTATAAAGAAATCACACGATTCAACAATACCAACAAAACAAACATGTTTAAAAAAAAGGGGGGATTTCCCGTGGTGGCATAGTGGAAAAAAATCTGACTAGGAACCATGAGTTTGAGGGTTCGGACCCTGGCCTCACTCAGTGGGTTAAGTGAGCATTGCCATGAGCTGTGGTGTAGGTCACAGACATGGCTCAGATCCTACGTTGCTATGGCCGTGGTGTAGGCCAGCAGCTGTAGCTCTGATTAGACCTCTAGGCTGAGAACCTCCATACGCCACAGGGGAGGCCCTAAAAAGCAAAAAACAAAATAAAATAAAATAAAATAAAATAAAATAGGAAAATGGGAGTTCCCTTTGTGGCTCAGTGGAAACGAACCCAACTAGTATCCATGAGGATGTGGATTCGATCTGTAGCTTTACTCAGTGGGTTAAGGATCCTGAATTGCTGTGAGCTTTGGTGTAGGCCACAGACGTGGCTCGGATCCTGCCCTGCTGTGGCTGTGGCATAGGCTTGCAGCTGTAGCTCTGATTTGACCCCTGGCTTGGGAACTTTCATATGCCATGGCTGCAGCCCTAACAAAAACAAACAAAACAAAAGAAAAAAAAAATTGGCAGAGCATCTGAATAGATATTTTTCCAAACAAGATATACAAATGATCAGTAGGCACATGAAAAGGTAGTCAACTTCGCTAATTACTAGGAAAATACAATTTGAACAATGAGATAAAACCTTATACCTATTAGAATGGTTATTACCAATGATATAAGAAATAAGTTTTAGTGAGGATGTGAAATAAAGGGAACACTTATTAGGTGTTGGTGGGAATGTAAGCTGATGCAATCACTGTGGAAAAAAGTATAAAGTTTTCTCAGTAAATTTAAAAAGTAACTACCTTATGATAAAACTATCGCACTTCTGGGTGTTTAACCAAAGATAATAAAACAGTAATTCAAAAACATGCACACCAATGTTCATTACATTATTTTCAATAGTCCAGATATGGAAACAACCTAAGTATCTATTAATAGATAAAAGGTTAAAGAAGATATTTTATATATATATTATATATATATAATATATATACATATGCATGCATATACAAATATTGAATCTTTATGTGGTGTATCTGACACTAACATAATGTTTTATGTTGATTGTACTCAACAAAAATTTAAAATAAGTTAACTTACAAATAAATAAATATAAGGAAGGGAAAGAAAGAAAGAAAGAAAGAAAGAAAGAAAGATAACTGTCCAAAGTTAATAAACTAATAGAGACCAATGCAATTAGGAGGCCAAGGAACAGGAGCCCCATAGTCTCACAGCACTGAGACTGATAAGAATGCTCCCAAATTTACCAATGACACAATCTATGATTTATTTATTTATTTAACAACTGTATTTTCACAGAATGCTATGTATAAAAGACTGTTCTAGGCACTGGGGATATAACAATAAAGAAGGCAATGCCCCTGTAGCCATGCAATTTTTATGTTGGTGGGATAATGTAATAAACAAATGAATATATAGTATATAACACAATATAAGATTGTCAACTCATGAGACAAAGAGTAAAGTAGTCTATTAGAGAAACAGAGTGATGGAGTAGAGTTTAGGGGATTTAAAAATAATATCAGGGTGACAAATTTCAAATACACTTCATGCATTGAGTGTTTCCGATTCATCAGCATTACATCATGGGCCTATTTTTCAAGTATAGCGAGCAAAGGAAGAAATAGCCTCTCTTCAGCTTCTGTATTTGAATTAAGATCAAGCAACAAATGAAATAAGAAAGCTTGTAGAAAATCAGGACAAATACACCTAACAAAATATATGACAATAATATTATGCTTTGCCAATCACTTCCATTCCCTGGTTTAGATAATGAATTGAGAAGAATATAATCAATCTTTAGAGTTGATACTCTTCCTCAGACTCAGCTATAGAAACTGAAGGAAACTGGTAGCAAGATATTAGGCACTACCTTGTTGAATACTCTTTGCTAGATTCTTTTATCAACTCAATTTAACAAGTATTTATTGATCACTTGTGCAAAGACCTGAATATTTTTATTTCATTCTACTAAACTTCCAGAGACACACCACAGTTTAATATCATTAATAATAAGCACTGAGTCCTAATTTGTCTTGAATAAATCAACTCTAACAAGAATTCAGAAATCTGACTGGCCACCTCTTTATATACCCAAATAAGCACCATCGAATGTAAAACAAGGCTTATTATGCTGACTGAATGAGTCTTACTTTAGTTTTAAAAATGGTACTGACATGCAGCAGAGTTGGGTGTTTATCCCAATAATCTTGTGATTTTTCAAATAAACATTTGCATGTAAATTGCTTTCAAGAATATGTTATAAAGTCAGAAGGTATAAGAGATTCTGAATTAGTTTTAATCCTATTTGAGCTTTGCAAGTCTAAAGTTTGCTACTAAAATAGGATCTCTTGAAAACTTTCAGTTTTGTGAAAATAGTTCTTTTCTGCTCTTTGGGTTTAAAAAACTTTCAAAGCTTCAGTAATACAGAATAACATCCACTCAATATATTCATATATACAAACTGCACCTATTTCCTGGAAAATACATTCGTATTAAATCTAATGCTTGCAGAGAAGGCATGCTGTATTAAACTTAACATGTTCTACTAAACGAAGTAAGCACCCTTGGAGTTCCCATTGTGGCTCAGCAGGTTATGATCCCCACTAGTATCCATGAAGATGTGGGTTGGATAACCAGCCTTGCTCACTGGGTTGGATACCTGGCCTTACTCAGTGGGTTGAAGATCCTGCCTTGTCCTGAGATATGGTATAGATTGCAGATGTGGTTCGGACCTGGAGTTGCTGTGGCTGTGGTGTAGGCTATAGCTCCAATTCGACCCCTAGCCTGGGAACTCCGTATGCCACAGGCTCAAAAAAATTAAAAAAAAAAAAAAGTAATCTCCATACTAGCTGTGTTAAACGTGAAAATTTCACTTTTTAATACTGCCTGAAAATAAATCATATGGCTAATTGTAATAAAACTTTTCATATACCTAGTTTACTTTTTCATTTTTAAATAATCAGATTTTCTTTATAAAATATTAAGATAATAATACTATAGTCATTATCCAATATTTATTGAAGTTTGTTTAAAATATTTACATAATTTCTTTAGGTTAAAAAATTACTATCAATCTCTAATAGTACTGTACCAGTAGTAGTTGGTAGGGTTACCAAGTCCAAGTTCCTGCTGCTAGCCCCACGAAGGCTAATAAATGGAGAGACTTGGTTTTGGGGCAAGGAAGAGCAACTTCATTCAGAAACGGAGCAGACTGAGAAGACAGCAGGCTAGTGTCCCAAAGAACCATCTTCCCAAGTTAGAATTCAGGCTACTTGTACATTAAAAGGAGAGAGGAAATGACTGTTTGTTGCAGACATCTTGGTTCCAGCTAGACCCTGGGTTATGTGATAATCCCTTGTTCTTGCAGCTGTACAAGTAGCTCTGGACAAGAAATTCCTGTAAACCTTCAACAAAACAAATGCTATTTTCTGTTTGGCAACTCTTTACAGCTCTGTAAATGAAAAAGTGTTATGGCTTTAAAGGTCAACCCAGCAAGGGAGTCTTGAAAAAGAGCTATTACCAGGCTATCGCAACATTCTTTACTGACTGAGGAGACAAAGGTGCAGATCCAGCATAACGAAGCACAGGCAACAGAGCACAAAAGTTAGAGCTAAAGGAGTAGATCCAATATGGAGTCAGGTTTGTTCTTTTCTAACGCAGTAGTAGCTATTAATATTTGTACAGTGCTTTCTAAAGGTTTTCACCCATACCGTCTTATTTGATCTCACAGTAATACTGTGTAAAAAGAATCTTGTAATCCCATGCTGCAGATATGGCCATAAAAGGACAAAAAAAGACACCCCCCAAAAAAAGAATCTTATCATCCCAATATTGCAGATTAAGATATTAAGGCTCAGGGAGTTCCCCTCGTGGCTCAGTGGTTAACAAATCCGACTAAGAACCATGAGGTTGCGGGTTCGATCCCTGTCCTTGCTCAGTGGGTGAAGGATCCGGGTTGCCGTGAGCTGTGGTGAAATTTGCAGACGCGGCTTGTATCCCGCGTTGCTGTGGCTGTGGCGAAGGCCGGCATCTACAGCTCCTGTTAGACCCCTAGCCTGGGAACCTCCATATGCCGCGGGTGCGGCTCTACATAAAAGGCAAAAAGACAAAAAAAATAAAAGAAGATATTAAGGCTCAGAAATTAAGTAATTTATCAAGTCTCTCAAAATGAGTGACTGTTTTCCTTATTTTTGCCACATTTTCCACTTTATTTTTGCATTAAAAATAATAATAAAAAGAATCGCTTATACTACATGTTTTAAATCACTGTAATGTTAACAGACACACATGTTCATGAAATTTTACAATTAAATTTTGTGATACATCTCTGTCGGTTCCCCTTTCCATAGAGTCTATGTGGTTAACCTCACTTTTTATTTGGACTACATGATTAAGATAATAGGAGCTATTTTCTTACTGTTGGAAAAAATACTATTCATATGGATGTAGAAAGAATAGAATGTACCTATGATGTTGTGTTGGAATTGGGGGTATCATAGAGATAGGTATATATAGGAAAAAAGATCTAAAGCACCTGTCTATCTATCTCTCTATCTAACTAACCTCTCATCAGTTTAATTAAAAAGCAATTAGCAGATTAGAGAAATACACATTGAATAAAAACATATTTTCTTTTGTCATTTAACATTTCACTGTTTTTACACATGGCTCAAGCTGTTTTATTATTATACAATTTTTTAGTGAATTTCTGTATATGAGATGAGGAAAAAGGTTGATTTTTTTTTTCTCTCCTATAAGGGTATCCATGTATTTCAATACAATATGATTTAAAAAAATTTTTTGTTTGTTTTTAACCATTGAATTGCTTGAGTGCCTTGGTCAAAATTCAATTAGCTATAGAAATGTGGGACTTCTTCCGGGCTCTCAATTTAATGCCACTGATTCATTTTCTATCATTTTGCCATTACTTCAATGACTTGTTTCTGAGGCTATGTAGTAAGTCTTGAAGCCCAGTAATGAAAATGTCCAAATTTGACCCACATTTTGGTATTCTGAATCCTTTGAAATCTTACTTACATTTTAAAATAAACTTTTCAGTTTCTATAGCATAGCCTAAGAAGGTTATGGTTAAGACTAAGTTCAAACAAATGCTCTGTTTGGGGAAGAATTAAGATGATATAATTCCAACTCATAAATGATTTATCTTCTTTTTTATTTTTTCTGAGAGATGGTATTTTGCAATATGCAGTGCGGAATTCTTCTAGGTTTTTGTTATGTTTATTCTTAAGTATAATATTGATATACATCATTATTATCAAATGAGATTTTGAGTATTCTAAGTGTTTTCTGCAACTTAGTTTTTATATTGATTTTGTGATTCTATAGTATTGTTAAATTTTGTTAGTTCTAGTTAGGGGTTGGTCTCCAGATCACTAGGAATTTTCTTTGTTAACAATAATGTTACTCTAGAATAGAGATCGTTTCATTTTTCCTTTAAGATCTTCTGTTGTGTTTCTCCTTAGTGCCTTGTTGCACTGGATAAAACCCTCCAGTATAACATGAATAAAAGTGGTGCAAGTGGACAGCCCACTGAACTACTTTCCTAAAAGGGACACATTTCAAAATTTAAGTATTATGTTAGCTGTTGTTGTCATTTTAGATTCTGCTTTTGCCCTCTTAAATATTAAGAAAGTTTCCTTCTATTGTTCTGATGCATAAAGTTCTTATTTTGAATGGCTGTTAAATCATGTCAAATGATATTTTGTGTATTTTTTATAATGGTAATATGCTGATTTTTACTTCTCAATACACTGTATTAAACTGATTTTTTTCAGTAGAGATACAAGGTTAGGTCAAACTTGTTTTCTCAGAATAAATTCCACATATTCATGACCTATTATTCTTTTACTAGTTGTCAGATTGTATTTTCAAATACTGTGTTAAGAACATGTGTAGCTCTCATTAGAGTTAATACTCTATGTATTTCTTTTTTTTTTCTTTTTGTCTTTTTGCCTTTATGTAGAGCTGCACCCGCGGCATATGGAGGTTCCCAGGCTAGGGGTCTAACTGGAGTTGTAGCCGCCGGCCTTCGCCACAGACACAGCAACGCGGGATCCGAGCCGCGTCTGCAACCTACACCACAGCTCACGGGAACGCCGGATCTTTAACCCACTGAGCGAGGCCAGGGATCGAACCCGCAACCTCATGGTTCTTAGTCGGATTCGTTAACCACTGAGCCACAAAGGGAACTCCTATGTATTTCTTTTTGATAATATATTTGTCAGGTTTTGATTTCATTGTTATTCTAGCTTCATAAATCAAAATAAGAAATAGATCTCTTTTTGTCTTCTGAAATATTTATGTAAGATTACTATAATTTTTTTCTTAAATGTTGGGTTGACATCACAGTGAATCCACGTTAGCTGGAAAGTTTCTCTTTAGAACATTTTTTTTTTTTAATTACAAACCCAATGCCCATTACATATATGGGGCTATTTTATTTTTAAAATTTATATCAGCTTTGATATTTAGGTTTTCAATGAATTTTTCACTTCATCTAAGTTGTCAAAATTATTGGCCTAGAGTTGTCTGAAATATTTCTGAAAGATTAATAACTGTAGAATCTGGTATAATTTTTTTCTTATTTTTGTTATTGTTTAGTTGGTGTTTCTCTCTTTATTCCCTAATATATTTAAAAGTTTTATGGACATATAAAATTTTTTGTCCATTTCTTGGTTTTGCTTTTCACTTCAGAAATTATTTTATTGTTTTACTTCTTTAGGAATTACTGTTTTTATTTTTATCTAGCTTGTTAACAGAGTTTAGATAACTGCAATTAAAAAGTTATACCCTCCAACAAAGAATTCAGAGGTAAATTTTCCAGAACCCTGCTTTTGCTGCAACCTGTAAACTCTGTTATTATTTGTTATTTATCATCCAGTTCACATTATTTTATATTATTTAAAATTTTTCAGGGATTTTGTACTATTTGTGTACTATTTTAAATATTTCCATTTTATTATCACTGTGTTTAGAACACATATTCTATGACTGAAAGTTTCTTACTTTTATTGATACTTGCTTCATAGTTCACTGTATATTCTATCATGGTGAATGGTGAATGTCCCAAGTACACTTGTTAGAAAGTGTATTCCACAGTTATTGGGAATAATGTTATATAAAAAGTGATTAGATCAAGTTGTATGACAATGTGATTCAAAAATATCTACTAATTTTTGT
Organism: Catagonus wagneri; assembly: GCA_004024745.2. NCBI lineage: Eukaryota > Metazoa > Chordata > Mammalia > Artiodactyla > Tayassuidae > Catagonus > Catagonus wagneri. The sequence continues at coordinate 19,549,454 of PVHT020000034.1, read as the reverse complement.
CTATATCCCTTTGAATTTATTATTTTAAAGTGAATTTGTCTGTTTCTCTCTTTAGGTTTATCAAATTTTTGTTTCATGAATTTTGAAGCTGAGTGGTCAGGTACAGTCATACTTGCCATTCTTATATCTTCTTAGTGCATTGATTGCTTTGTTTTCATATCACTTTAATTCCAGTAATAGTCTGTATTAAAGACTACTTTGATATTAACATAGCTACTTCAGATGTTTTCTATTCATTATTTCATTTTTATGTTTTCTACACATTTTCTTCCAAATTATCTCTTTCAGTTTAAAGTTTGCTTCTTTTGATTACCATGCAGTTGGGTCATGTCTTTTAATCTAGTGTCAAACTCTTTCTGATTCATGAGCTTAATTCTCCTATTTCGGTGCTTGTTTCATATATATTTCATTTGTTCTTATTTTGATATTTTCCTAAACTTTTTTGCTGTTATGTAATGTTTTTCTGTGGTGCCTTACATTTTTTTAGATATTTGACTATGATTTCTTGGTGTTTTTTTTGTATATATCCTGATTAGCTGAACTTTTTGTATTTCTACTTAGTATTGAAATCAAGTTTGAGAATTAAAAAATAAAAATTCCAATTTTCTCAGTTTCTGTGTTCCAATTACATATTTGTCAAACCATGTATTTTTAGGTCATTGAAACTCTACTTTTTTCAGTTTTTTTCCTTTTTCTTTGTCTTTTTAGGGCTGCACCCACAGCATATGGAGGTCCCAGGCTAGGGGGCAAATCAGAGCTCTAGCTGCTGGCCTACGCCACAGCATCAGCAACGTGGGATCCGAGCTGAGTCTGCGAGCTACAGGATAGCTCACTGCAATGCAGGATCCTTAACCCACTGAGTGAGGCCAGGGATAGAATCTGCATCCTCACAGATGCTAGTTGGGTTCTTTAGCCACTGAGCCTCGATGGGAACTCCTTTTTTCCTTTTTTTATAAATTACATTTTAATATTCAAATATTTTTCAAATTTGTGAACTTTTTTTTTTTTTTTTTGCCTTTCCAATTTGATATTAAGGCTTATTATTAAAACTTGCAACTTATATCTTTCGGAGTTCCTGTTGTGGCTCAGTGGTTAAGGAATCCGACTAGGAACCATGAGGTTGTGGGTTTGATCCCTGGCTTTGCTCCGTGGGTTAAGATCTGGCGTTGCCGTGGCTCTGGTGTAGGCCGGCAACTACAGCTCCTGTTAGACCCCTAGCCTGGGAACCTCCATATGCCGCGAGTGTGGCCATTGAAAAGGGCAAAAAGACAAAAAAAAAAAAACTTGCAACTTATACCTTTCATTTTTAGGTGCGGAATTCCATTTGTTAATTATAACAGTTTCCATTTTTATGCTAAGAGTAGCCTGATTTTTATTCATTATGATTACATTTTTGTGTAAATTGTTGTAGCTTTTTAAAAATTCTTTAATATAAGTTCCTGTATCTGATTATTTTGGTGTATATTTCTATTACCTGGTCATAGATACACTTCTTTGTTTCTTCACAAGTCTAGCGTTTTTTTTTTTTTTTTTTTTAATCATATACTGGACACATGGTATGTTATGCAGATTCCTGTTTCTGTTATTTTTCCTTAAAAATACTGAGTTTTGTCCTAACTAGCAGTTAACTTTGATGAACCAAAAATTTCAAACTCTGATGTGGGCAGCGAGTAAAGCTTTAAATTCTTTCGGCATTTTAGTGACTTTTTTTTGGAAAACTGCCATTTCTCTCATATACATACTCAAGGCATTATCCAGTAAATTAAGCAGTTAATTTTCAAGTTAGGGACTCCCTTTTATAGCTGCATTTTTCCATAATTTTATTCCACATTTCCTGAATGCCCCATTCTACTATAACTCCTTAAGCAAGAAATTCTGTGACTTTTTAATTGAGTACATACTCCCACCCTATGACAAAGGGAGAAGTTCTCCAGGGGAAAGTCCATGTACAATAAATTTTTATCCAGTAAAGTTCTTGTCTTACACCCAATATGGTAATGTAACCAACATAATTTAACATAAATATTACCAGTTTGTATCAAACTTTATATACTGGTAATAAAAAATATACCTGTTTCTCAAACATGGAATACTTCAATGAATTATCAAATATTTGATCACAAAGAAAGCATTAGTAAGTTTTAAAATTAGAAATATTAAAAACATTCTTATCACAGTGCATTGAAATAGAAATTACTTTAAAAAAACCTAATAGCAAAAGGCCCTTGAAATTAATTATTTTTATTTTTATTTTTTTTGCCTTTTGTCATTTTATGGCCGCACCCACGGCATGTGGAGGTTCCCAGGCTAGGGGTCTAATCGGAGCTGTAGCCACTGGCCTGTGCCGCAGCCACAGCAAGGCGGGATCCGAGCCGTGTCTGCAACCTACACCACAGCTCACGGCAATGCCGGATCGTTAACCCACTGAGCAAGGGCAGGGATAGAACCCGCAACCTCATGGTTCCTAGTCGGATTCGTTAACCACTGCGCCCCGACGGGAACTCCAAAATTAATTATTTTTTAAACTATTAATTTTATAAATAATTTCTCCACTTGGCCTATATCACAGAACTGTATGGAAATTGAAGTAGAGTGCAATATTACAAAATTTATAAAATATAATGTCCTGTAATCATATGCTGCCCTTTATTACTTTCTATTTCATTAGTGTGTTTTTTTCTTACTAGTCAAAATATAAAATATTATAGAGCATGAAACTTGTACAGAATTGTTTTAAAATTCCCTCCCCTATGGATTGCATTCATTCTAAATTGAGCTAATATTTAATAAAGATTAGAAAATATGTATTAAATTTAAAGATATATCTTCAGAGAAAAATGGACAATGATTAGGCAGTCTTTTCTTCATGATTACCTGTAATCTAGGAACACTGCTTACTCTCAGTTGTAAAATTGTATTTGTCTTAAAAACATTGTTTTTCATTTATTTCCCCAATGTAAGTCTGTACATTCACACAACCCCACAAGTTATTATTTTTTTCCTGTTTACTAATTTGAGTAACATTATCCCCAATATAATTATCTGTACAATCTCTAGTTCAAATTCTAGTCAAAGTGTGCTCTTTTCCATCCTTTGTTTTTGTCCTTGAGTAATTATTAATTTGCATATTCCATTACACAATTTATAAAATACTATAATCATTAAAATAGCATTTTTATCCTTATTTTACAAAAAAGGAAGTTGAAATGTTTTAAGTGAATTGCCTACTTCACAGTGATACTGAGCAGATGATTTGAAACTTTTAACCAAGGATTTGGATGCCAGCTTCAATGCCATTTTGAACTCATAGTTGCATTACTTGGTGAGCTAAACTGCCTGGTCTGAGCATATCTGTTTCCCAAAATTATCATGGCAAGTCACAAAGTATGTTTTGATAATGCTGATTTATTTTAATAAATAGACACTCACTCACAGTAATAGAATTCTCAAGCAAGTAGGTCAGAGCTGGTAGAACAATTGTGACCTTAAACCTGGTGACAGTTTCAGAGGACATGGCCTTTATATCTTGGTTTCAAAATCAGCCATTTCTAACTAATAGAGATCATCTTTTAAAGACCTGTTGAAGAACTGATGTCAAATGAGGACTCGTTAATTTTCCCTTACATGTCTTCACAAGTCCTTCTAATTAATTTCAATATCCTTAATAATCAAAATTTCTCCTGTAAGATTACTTCCATGTAAATAATTTAGAATATGATTCCCTAAATAACACTTTCAAATGCACATAAAATTTCTAGTGATATTACCTTTATGTAAGAGAAGCAATACTGTTTACATAAAAACATATTTTATAATTTTTATATAAAATATAATACACATATAACACATACCTTCCTTTAATGTCACCACAAACAGAATAAATTAGTGTGTTTTTTTAAGATTCATTATCTCTAATGCTGTGTACATTTCAATCACTACACATTACTTTGGCAATCAAAATCAGAATAGTATCTGTGGACAGCTGTTATTCCAAACAAACTGGGAAGGTAAGACAGATGGAAAGGCAGAAGGCTATGAAAATCCTAGAGGGCTTCTCAGCTGACTCCTTTTTTCATTAATGGGTAGTTGGTAATAATTTACTTTTTGGAACTCTTCAAATTAAACAACAAAATGCGACTTGTTTGCATATTTACACTCCTTTTTACTTCTAATAGATCTTTTTACTGTCTAGTGACCTGCCTGATAAATCATTTGCTATCAGCTCCACAGATGTAATTGAAAGGGATTCAGAATGACAGTCACAGGTCTCTGTCAAACACCATTAATATTCACTTCTCAAAAAAATCATCTTCAGTTGCTGAAAGTGTTCCCTAGTAAGAGCCCTGATGCTCTCTAGACCATGCATGTTTATCTGCTCCCTTCATGTGAGGCAAAGAGGCACTGATAGATGACAGATACTGGAGTCTCAGCCGCCACCCAGGGATTGGATAACCTGGACACTGAAATTTCTTTAATTACAATTATACACTGACTCTCTTTAGAAATGTTCGTCATGAAGAGTGTCATCCCCACATGATGTATAGGGAACTTTCATTGATGATATAGCTTATGATTTCTGGCGGATAAATGATAATGAGACAACAAAACAGACAGAGGACTGGTAATAAGTAAACCCAATGTGACCTTTCAAAGTAAAGGCACACTTTGAAACTGAGGAAAAGAGTCTCATGTCTAGTGTAGGAGAAAGATGCAAGTTACCTTGTGAAACAAACAGGTGTTATCCCAGCATAAAATAAGGGAAGACCAAAAAAAAAAAAATGGTAATAATGAGGATGATGAAAGAAAATTCAAAGAATGTGTAACGAAGAACAACAGATGGCAAAGCAAAAGAAAAACAGGCAAGCCTGCTGCAGGGAACAAACAAGTCCCCAAAGCAGATTCAAGTAAATGTGCACAACAGGAAACAAAGAGGAGAGTACAGTATGAAGAGAACTTCAGTTAAACATAGTGGAACTGCTGTATTTAGTACTTGGCTCTCTTGAGCTGATTGGGATATTGTGTTAGATTTAGTTTAATCAGAGAATTCCTTGAAATTTATGTGGAAATGTGTCAACAGGAATTCAGATACAATTAGCTTGTTTAAATGGCTTGAATATGTTAGCATAAATACAAGGATATCTGACAAAGAATAAGTGCCTAAATCTAAGAGAGGATCATTTCCTTCTCTAATGAAAGTTCAGTTATAGTTGGAAAGAAATTTTATTCCTTTGTCTTCCTTGGGAGAAATATCTCTCTTTAAAAAGTGATGCAACTGAAATAGTGACAGATCTGGAAATTCTGCTGACCATGGCATATTCATTATAAGTAAAGATGATACAAGCTTTTGAAAATGATCCAATTACTACTGACTTGGTTATTTTAGATATGAGAGTATGAATTGCAATAAGTTATCTAGGGAGAGGTACTGAAAAGTGGTATTTGAAAATGAAAAATATAATTAAAATCACTTTAATAAAGTAATATTTGAAAGCAATCACCATAATATAGAGAGTACATATTGGGATGGCAGAAAATAATTTTGAAAGATATACAGATAGCCTACCTAGTCATTTCTGAGATTAGGTTATTATCTCTTAGACAAATAAGAAATATTCTCAAATCAGCAGGATGATTTTAAAATTCCATACAACGAATCACTCAAATCAAAATAGCAGGAAGACATATTCATTTGATATTTATTATAAAGACAATAATATAAAATAAAAATTCTAATTTTGTCAGGTCTGGTAGCAGAGAATGGTTTAGAACGTCAGGTCTCTCTGCATTATTTCTAGATTCTTGTCCAAAAACAACAAAAATCTGAAGGGACAGGCGGTCTGGCATTTTACAAATTTATTAAAGCAAAAGTACATTTTCAGAGAGAGAGAAAGCTCATGTGTGCTCAAGTTAAAAGAAGGGCCTTGTTTGCTTCACAGTTGTTTTTATATTCCCCCAATGTGGATCTGAGTGGAGACCCAGTATTTTCTGTCCCAGCCCCCTATGCTGTGCAAAAGGGCTGAGTGTTGTTTGATCTCTGCATGGGACATATTTGATCTTCTGATTGGTTTTGGGCAGGATACCTTATTTGCATGGGGAACAGGTTATGTAGAGGCAGGGTGAGGAATGGGCAATACTCCTTCCTTCCCTATAGGAGGGAGTGAGCAGCCCAGCTTGTTCAAGGTGGGGGAAGGGTAAGTACAATGAGACATGGCCAGAGCCTTTCTTGAAGGTGACTTGAAGCCTAAAACAATCCTACCTTATTAGTTAACCAAACTGGAACACAATAGAAAAATAAATAGTCTGTCCAAATTCCTCTGCTTTCACTTAGTTTGGAGCTATTAATGTCTAAAAGAATGATAGTTTAATTTAAAAAAAAATAGTAATTTACATTCCCACCCTCAGAGAAGGAGGATACCCTTTCTCCACATCCTCTCCAGCATTTGTTATTTGTTAATGATGGCCATTCTGACTGTATGAGATGGTATCTCATTGTAATTTGGAGGCAGGGAAGTGACTACTTAATCCATCATTTATCACTGCATGGAAGACCATGAGATACAGGCCTTGAGTTGCCTTTTGCTTTTAAGTGAAGGGCTTGAGGAATTCTAGTCTGGATTTTCTGTTTCTGAGTGGAGAATGTTGTTAGATCTAAAAGGCTCTCTGCTGTTGGGTGAAGGATTGGTAAACTCAGGGTCTAAGTCTCCTTCTGCTGCTTAGTGAAAAATAGGGTCAGGAGTTTCTGTTGTGGTACAGAGGAAACGAATCCTACTAGGGACCGTGAGGTTGTGGATTCAATCCCTGGTCTTGCTCAGTGCGTTAAGGATATGGCATTGCCATGAGCTGTGGTATAGGTCGCAGATGCAGCCTACATATATTGTTTAAAATTATGCTCTTTAATTTCCTAGTGAGGGTATTTGTTGCCTTTTTTGTTGTGGTTTGGATCTCGCATTGCTGTGCCTGCATTGTAGGCTGGCAGCTGTAGCTCCAATTGGACCCCTAGCCTGGAAACCTCCATATGAGGCCCTAAAAAGAAAAGAAAAAAGAAAAAAAAAGGCTCATACCAGTCCAGCTTAGGCCACTAGTGTAGTCAGAGAGCCTCTTTTGATGCCTGTGGTTGTGGCATTAAAATTGGGTCAGCCTGCCTGGGTTTTGCATTGACACTGCTATGGGTGCATAGGGCTTGCTACTGCCAATGTCAGTGGCACAAGAAATGAAATGACCTCTCGAGGTTATGTTTATGCCATTGCTTGGAAAATACTGGCTCACGGCCAATGAATGTGGGCCGGGGATGAGGTAGCACCTATCCTTCTACTGGCATTGTTGGTCATTACTGCCACTGGATATGGGTCTTCCAATTAAGTACCTGTTTATCCTTTTGGTCAGAAAACCAAAGTATTTCCCAAGCTCACTCTTTCTTTGTTTCTACATTTCTCTCTCTCCCTTTCTTTCTTTCCTTCTTCCTTCCTTTTTTTCTTCCCTTCCTTCCTTCTTCTTACTCTGCCCCTTTCTTCTTTTTTTCCTCTTCCTCTTTCTCCTTCTCCTCCACCTTTCCTCTCCTTTTTTGCATATGCTTATTTGCATTTCTGAATTCTAATTCTCTTTCTTGGGCAGGACTGGATTGAATACATAGGAAATAAAAATAACACCAAAACTACATCGTGATGTCTTTCTTCACATCCTGAGGTCCTTAGTCCATCTTCTTACAAACTTTCAGTTTCTTTTTTTGTTTGTTTGTTTTTTAGGGCCACACCTGTGGCACATGGAGGTTCCCAGGCTAGGGATCTAATCGGAACTACAGATGCCGGCCTAAACCGCAGCCACGGCAGCGCGGGATCCAAGCTGCATCTGTGAAATACACCACAGCTCACAGCAACGCCAGATCCTTAGCCAACTGAGCAAGGCCAGGGATCGAACCCACAACCTCATGGTTTCTAGTCAGATTCATTTCTGCTGTGCCATGACAGGAATTCCTCAATTTCCATTTTATTGCCCACTGAACCAGCTGAACTATTTCCAGAGGATCTAATAGTCCTTAGCATGGAGAAAAAGAAAACACCGAGTTCATGTTAAAATACCTCAGAAACAGGGTCCAAAAGTCACTTAACACATTTTCTTACCTTATGCAAATATGGTTAAGGTCTTATAAATTTCTACTACATTGAATACTAATGATGTATGTGAGTCTTTCTTCCTTATTACGTAAAACTAAAGGTATGTTTCTTAGCTGAATGTTTTTAAGACAAAAATGTAATTTAGATTACCTAAAGTTTCTTCAAATTAATCTCTATAGTCTCCATAAATTTAAATACTTTACAAAGGAGAAATGAAAAAAGGCCTCACTTAAGATAATGAGATTGGATTGTGTTACATTTATGCTCAATTTAATTTAAATGAAGTTTATAAGTTAATTTTAATAAAAATGTTTTGATAATGTTAAACAGTAAATGTGCTAAACAACAAAAGGCAATTTGAACAATATATATATATATAAGATAAAATTTTGCACAGGATTTCTAAGAAAAAAACTTACCAAATAGCATGACCAATACAGATATAGCAATTAAAAAACAGTCATATAGTTTTTATTTTTTTATAGAGCTACCCCTACATAAAAGTATCATTTAAAAATAAAAATAAAATCTACCTCTTAATTTGAAACTTGTGCTTTACTTTTTGAAGAATATAGAAAACTAAGATAAATACAATCTTGTGTCCTAGATTGGATTCTAACAGACATTAGAACTTTTTCAAAAGGGCATTTTTAGAAAATTAAGGAAATTCAAATAAATTCTGTGCTTCATTCAGTTGTATCATACTAATGTTAATTTCTTTGTTTAGATAAGTTTTATATAAGATGTTAACGTTAACAGAAGGCAGTTGAAGAGTATATGAGAACACTCTGGACTGCTTTTGCCACTCTTTAATTTCTAAAATTATTTCAAAGTGAAAACTCATAAATACTTATATCATTGATTTTATTTTCTATTGGAAACTTAAAAAAAGAAAACAAATGAAATCTGTATCCTCCAAATTCTAATGTAGTACTTTTTTATTTAGGTAAAAATAAAACTGCTGATGTTTTTAACAAATTTTTTATCTCAGTTGACGTAGAGTGACAATTATCCATGGGAGTCCCAAACACAAGGGAAATATCACCAGCTTTCTTTCACAGTCTTCCACATTGTGCTCATAAAAGACTGGAGGAGGTCAGTTGACCTGAGAGAGAGACCCCTCAATGGTTCTATAGGGCTTGCCGAGATTTGAGGATAGAGCTGGAGTAAGTATAGAAGTCATGCATGTTCTAGTCTCTGTAGAAATGAAAGATAATAAGCTAAAGAAAACTCCAGCTATAAAAGGAGCAAGGGACATTTTTGTGCCTCATACTACATCCTGGTCTCATACGAGGTTAAGAGCTACTGTCCTAACATGATACTGGGCAAATGTTGGCTGTCATTCCTCCACAAGCTGTGATTATATTAGCCAAAAGTCAAATGATAGGAGTAAGGCAGATAATCTTTTCAAGGCCAAGAACTTTCAGTGATTCAAAACAAAACCATTCTAGTTTTAGAGGATAGTTCAGAACCTGGCTGGCTACAGGAACTCACTGATACAAGCCACAGTTCCACTGCTGCTGGGTGAGGGGCAAGGAATTCACCTGTATTATAGACCCTGTCCTGGAATACAGGGAGGTTGAAGCATACGTGCTGAGAAAGACTCACTTCTAAGGTGCGTGGCCTGGAAATAACTGGGAAAAAAAAAAGAGCCAAGAAATCCTTAGCCTCCATCATGAGGCTTGCGTCAATAAACACACCAAAGCATCTAGCAAATACAAAATTTTCATCCAGAATATACGGGAAAAACAGGGAGGCAAAGCAAAAATTGAGATAATAACTGAGGATTTTCAAAATTAATGGAAGACAGAAAACCACAAATCCAAGAAACATAGAGAACCTAGAAGCAGAATGTGAAAATGAGAGTTATTTCCCTAATCCTCATATTATTCTTACTTTCCCTCCCAGTGTTTTTAGTTATGGCATCTTAATTTTCTGATTATAAACAGACTGCTATACATCTGAAAATAATAGAGCATTGTAAGTCAACTATATGCCAGTAAAATTTCTTTTAAAAAAGAATTTCTTGGAAATAGTAGTCATCTATTTTTTGCACAGTCAGAACTGGTTTTCCTTTCCCTTTATTTGGTTTGGGAATGTGTAATAATCCTTGGGTCATTTTTGTTTTTTCCTGAAGATTTAAACGAAACTGTTCCACTGTCTTTTAGCTTTGACAATTGTTCTGAAGAAGTCTAGGATCAGCTATAATTCTTTTAAGCTTTTGTAAATAGCATATTATTCCTGCCTTGCATCACAAGACATATTTTTATGTATTTTTGAAGCCAATTATTTTTATAGCATATGGTGTGGGGTTAAGTCTTCTGGATCTTTATACATTCAAGTTTTTTTATTATGATAAAAGCCTTTCTTTTCTTTCTTTCTCTCTTTCAATTTCTTTCTTTCTTTCTTTCTTTCTTTCTTTCTTTCTTTCTGTTTGGTTTGAATTACATCTCCATTTCCTTTTCCTGTTTCTTACTTTCTTGTTAAGTTTTCTTGAAGTACTCCAATTATACATAGGTAGAGTATTAGAATTGCTGATGACCTTGGAACTCTCATGTGAAAATGCATACTTAAATCTGAATTTGTTCACGTTACAGAAATTCACTTTTACTTTAAATAATTATTTTCAGGTCTTTGTCATCTATATTTTAAGACTGAACTCATATTTTTTAAATATTTTTTCCTATTAATCCATATCACTTTACCTAACTCATTCTAATGTCCAAAGTACTAACATATTTGCTCATGCAAATCATTATTAATTTGATTAATAATGTTTTAAGACATTTTCTCTATGATATACTTTTGACCAAGAATTTGAGAATCTCATTACACTGAGAGACCCTCATTTCATCAAGACCCCACTCCAACCTTTCTGAGAGGCCTCTCCTCCAAGACAAGTATGAAGGTGATTTTAATAATGAACAAATGCCCCAAGTATGAAGTATCATTTTGATAATTAGAATCTTCTCCAGCACTGGTTATTTTATAAAAATAAACTCTATCTACGTCCTGTGTTCATTGCAGAAACATAAACAAGGACATATGACAAATATGTATTGGTTATTTCCTCTGTGCAACTCAATATATTCAGCAGTTAGGCTATCCCAGAGAGTAAAAACTGTCCTCTTTTCCTCATACAATTCATCATTTGATAAGACAAATAAACGTTAATCAAATTTTTAAATAACTGTACCTTTTTAATTGTGGAAAATATAAAGAAAAGAGAAGAGAGTAGGAGGGCATTAACATTTAGGCTTTACTTAGTGTTAGGGTAGAAAATGCTGAAATGAAGAAATTATAATTCTTTAGAATCATACAGGCAATTTGATATTGACCAGGATAAGAAGGTAGTGAACAGGGGGAAAGTACGCATTTTCTTATCCACCTCTTAGTATTTCATTTACTTAGATATTGTGTAGACATAATACCTAAGTTTTATTGCTGAAAACAATAAAATACTCGATTGATTGATGTTTATTGAAATAAAAAAATTAAACAATTAATTTGTAACAACGAATTTGTAACTTGGAGCACAGTCATTAGGTCATTCACTTTTAAAGTTGATAAAACTGCAGCCATATGATGATTAACATTTGGCAATTTTGTTCTGAGTTGCTGAAGGTAGATATTTGATGGTAGAGACTACTTCTAGCACTATTTTTCCAAACTGATTAGAAGTCATTCCAGTCACATCCCAATAACTTTGCTTTTGTTCAAACATCTTTTTACCTTCTTCTTGCCCTGAAAACTGATGAAGTGGTTCAGGAGGTGGAGGTGGAAAGATCCCAGGAGTGTAAGCCAGTAATGATTTTTGAAACTTTCTTGTCTGGGGTCACAAAGCAATAAAAGGGGAAAGAGCTTGGCAGATGCAATACTTTATTTTCTATTCTTAGTCTGCAGCAGTGCAGTATTTTACCTATTTTTAGAAAGGGTTACTTTAAACATTTACCCTTATTAATTTATTTTGTTTAACTCTTTTACATTTTGTATATTAGATTGTGTTATTTGTGTTTCAGGTTATTTTTTTATAATCCAGGCAAATGGCCGTTGAAAATCTGCCTACCTATCTACCATCCATCTATCATCTGTCTACATTTACCTATAATCCATTACTTTTTTACCTTCTAACTATATAAAAACCTATTCCCTTCAAATTCAGAGAAGCATTTTAAAACATAAAGATGTATTAAAGTACAATTAAGTGAGTTTTTTTTTTTTTAGGCCTACATGTATGACATATAGAAGAAGTTCCCAGGCTGTGGGTCAAATTTGAGCTGCAGTTGCCGGTCTACACCACAGCCATGGCAACGCAGGATCCAAGCCACATCTGCAACCTACACCACAGCTCACGGCAACACTGGATTCTTAGCCCACTGAGCAAGGCCAGCGATGGAACCTGCATCCTCATGGATACTAGTCGGGTTTGTTACTGCTGAGCCTCAACAGGAACTCATTCTGAGAGAGATAAAGTTTTATACATTGAAATAGTTTAAATGAATATGAATTTCAAACCAAATAATAAACTTTTGTCATTTGAATATATGCAGAGTTCTTACTTAGCATAATTATATTTTAGACATATATAAGTAACTCATAATCTGTGAGGATAATCAATTTATATTTGATAAAGAATTGTATAATTGCATTAGTGAAAATTAATAATGAAAAAAACAAAACATCAAAAGATGTTAAAAAGCAAATGCAATTGTCTTGCAATAAGATGTCATGGATTTTAGTATCATTCTTGCAAAAGTTAGAGATCAGTGAGGAATACACTAAAGAAACATAAAGAAGATGAAAATTGAGAACGATTTAGGAAAAAAAAATATCTACATGACAGATGAGACTGGCCTGAAACGTCCATTTGATGGATTGAAATGTATTTATTGTCTAAAGGGAAATGGAATAAATTTTGTATCTCATGTTTCCTCCATCGCTTTGCAAAATTTGTATCCCAACATTTTTTTTTTTTTAATGGCCACACCTGTGTCATACGGAAGTTCCTGGGCTAGGGGTTGAACTGAAACTGCAGCTGCCGGCACAGCCACAGCAGCACGAGATCTGAGCAGCATCTGTGACCTATGCTGCAGCTTGTAGCAATGCTGGATTTTTAACTCCCTTGAGTGAGTCCAGGGAGCAAACCCACAGTCTCAGGTATACTATTTTAGGTTCTTAATGCACTGAGCCACAATGACAACTCCCCAACAGGTATTTAAATACAAACAAACAAATATAAATATGATATAATAATCCACGCTATATTATAAAATTTAAGTCCAGTTTATCACCAGTATTATTTCTGCTTTATATTTTTCAATAATGAAACCCATAGCAATTCATTGAAATTTCTTTTTACTGTTTTCTGAAATATGAAAAAAAATGTATTACAAACATAAATTGCCAGAAAGACTAGGAGAAACTATACCACAATTTTATATTTTTTATCTTATTTTTATTTATTTATTTATTTATTTATTTTTGCCTTTTGTCATTTTAGGGCCACATCCGCGGCATGTGGACCCAGGCTAGGGGTCGAATCGGAGCTGTGGCCACTGGCCTACACCGCAACCACAGCAACGCAGGGTCAGAGCTGTGTCTGCGACCTACACCACAGCTCACAGCAATGCCGGATCCTTAACCCACTGAGCAAGGCCAGGGATCGAACCGCAACCTCATGGGTCCTAGTCGGATTCGTTAACCACTGCGCCACGACGGGAACTCCTTATCTTATTTTTATTTTTTGATTTTTTAGGACTACACCCGCAGCATATGGAAGTTCCCAGTCTAGGGGACAAATCAGCTGCACCTGCCAGCCACAGCCACAGCAACCCAGTATCCGAGCCATGTCTGTGATCCACACCTTAGCTCATGGCAATGCCAGATCTTTAACCCAGTGAGCGAGGCCAGGGATCAAAGGCCTGGATACTAGTCTGGTTCATAAGTTGCTGAGTCAAAACAGAAACTCCTTATGCCACAATTATAATAGGTAATTTTCTTATTTTTCTTGCCACCATTTTATTTTACAAATATCATTTTGAGCATGCATTCCCTTCATGGTTGCATAAACACTTTTCTAAAATTAAAATAAAAGAGACTACTACCAGTTTATAAATGACAGTAATGAATATAGTTATTTAATAAATAAATTACCCTGAAAATGACAAAAAAATTAAAATTAACATAGATTTGATTGACCTAGTTTAATTTTCAAATTATTTTAAAACTACTTTATTAATAACTGATACAACAGATATTAGCTGGGTATCTAAGAAATCAAGAAGATATTTTTCAACACATGAGATAAGGCAAGAATGATTCTAAATAAAATACAATCATTAGCATTTATTTTTGAAGAAATATAGCCATCAGAATGGATGAAATAAAAAAGAGAGTGTTGGTAAGTATGTGGATCACAATGGTATCTCATATGCTGCTGTTGAGAGTGTGGATCATCATGACCAGTATGAAACTGTTTGCTGTAATCTACGAAAGCTGAATATGTGAGATTCTATGGCCTATTTATTATAGCCTAGATTTATCTAATACAAATAGATATAGAAATAAAAATACAAAAGAAACAGAAGAGTAAAAATAATATTTATAATAGCTACAAACTGGAAAATTTTCAAATGTTTATATATAGTAAAATAAATATAAATTTTTCAATGGAATAGCATATAGCAAAAAGGAAAGAAAGGACTAACAGTAAGTAGAACAGTATCATTATGTTTTATAATCATAACCGTATAAAAGAAGCTAAATGAAAAAAACAATCTGAAGTTACCACAGATATAAAGTTGAACTCAGATTTTAATCTATATCATTAGAAGTCAGCATAGTGGTTATCTTTAGGTTATGAGTGATAATAATTGTGAGAGGATACAAAAGGACTTCTGGGATACTGAAACTTAGTTTCTTGATCTGGATACAGGTTTTCAACAGTGGTCAATTAGGGAAAATTTATTGAATTGAAACACGATATGTGTACTTTCCTGTTGATGTGATACTTCAATACAACTTCTAAATCAAATGTACATTTCTATAGCTGCGGTTTCAAATTTTTTAATAAAATTAATTATGTACATATAATACACTTCTTCCTTAATTATTGATATATTGAAACATAAAAAATTGGAGACAAGATCATTGGAAGTCCACATTGTCTTTCAGATAGCATCCAGTGTTTGTTTTACTGAAAAAATTCATAAATTATTTCTTCTCTCATAAAGAGATTATATCAAAATAGCACAAAAACACCATGAAGAAATGACTACCTTAAGTGCATTTTGTATCTCATTGTATAATTAAAGATCATTCAACCAAAAATCTATACTACTTTCATTTTTTTATTTCATATTTATTGATTAAATGAACTAAATAAAAAAACTGATGTTGTTTGACGCTAATAAATGCTACCTAAATGTCTAATTATATTGTTTCATTGGAAGAAGGATCACATAATTGGATTTGGAAATTAGTTTATTAACCTTCTGATTCCCTTAAATACATTTTTGTTGGCTGTCCATTTTGCCACATGCTAAACTCTGTCTTCATAGGTCAGAGCTAAACTCTATCTTCTTTGAACAATTTACCAAAATAGATCAGAACCTCCAGTATAACAATTTAGCCCACACTTATTTGTGTTATGGCTGCTTTTGTATAGCTTGTCTTCCTTGCTAACCTGTTACTTTGTAAGAAATGCCCTTAAAGCCTTACAGTTAGGAAGTATATATTGAATGAAGAATTTTTACCTTTTTTAATATGCTCTATTAGTTTGCTTTATGAAATATTTAGCTTCAGACATCATCAAGAATGGTTCTTAGAAATAACTATTCATATCTTCTTACTTGGCCATATTGACCTTAGCTAAGTTATTTAACCTCTGAGCCTAAGGTTTTATGAAATGGGAATAGCAATACTGTACCTATTTCTTAGACTATAGCTGAAGGCAAAATAGAATTAAAGTGTAACATATTTGGTATTTTTAAATACATAATAGCTAAATAGAAAATGTCGGTTTCCTTCCTTCTCCTTGCTCGAAGGCCTATCTGCTAAAAAGCATCTGTGAAAAAAATATTTCCCTTATTTTTTGTATTCAATTTATTTAAGCTAAACAAAAATATTCACTCACTTCCCACCCATCAGCCAGCCACTATCAATCCAGTCACTGTATCTGTGAGTATTATCCAGCTACTTAGCTAGCTATATATGCCACACTTTGTTTACCCGTTCATCTATCCATGGACAGTTAGGCTAGTTCTGTATCTTGTTTATTGTAAATAATACAGTAAATATCCAGAAATAGAATAGTTAAGTTAATTTTGAATATTTTTAGGAACTTCCATGTTTTTCATAATGACTGTGTACAAGGGTTCCATTTTCTTTGCAATCTCCCCAAAACTTGCTGTTTCCTGTCTTTTTGATGATAGCCATCCCAACAGGTGTGAAGTGATATTTTAATTTTGATTTGCATTTACCTGATGAATAGTGATAATGAATATCTTTTCACGTACATGTATGTCTTTGGAAAACTATCTACTCAGATCCTCTGCCCTTTTTTAAATTGGATTGTTTTACATTTTTGTGTTACTTTTGAGTAATATTTTGGATATTAATCCCTTATGAGATATACGATTTGTAAATATTTTCTCCCAATTAGTAGGTTTTATTTTCATTTTTTTTTTGATGATTTCTTTTGTTGTGCAGAAGAATCTCAGTTTGATATAGGCCCATTTTTTAATTTTTGTTTGTATTGCCTTTGCTTTTAGTGTCAGATTAAAAACAAAAAATCATTGCCAGAGCATCTGCCAAGAAAGTTACCAACAATGTTTTCTTCCAGGCGTTTCAAAATTTCAGGTCTTAAATTTAAGTCATCAATCAATTTTGAGTAATTTTTGTGTATGGCATAAGATAGTGCTTCTGATTCATTTTTTTCCATGTGGTGGTCCAGTTTTCCCCGCACTATTTATTTAAGAGACTGTCTTTTCTCCAGTGTATATTCTTGGCTCCTATGTCATAAATTAATTCACCATAAATGGGTGGGTTTATTTTTGTGTTCTCTGTACTGTTCCATTTATCTATGTATCTTTTTTTACGTCAATACCATACTTTTTAAAAATTATAACTTTGTTATATACTTTGAAGTCAGAGAACCTTATGTGTCCAGCTTTGTTATCCTTTCTTTTTTTTCCTTTTTTTTTTTTCTTTTAGGGCTGCACTTGTGGCATATGGAAGTTCCCAGACTAGGAGTCTAAACAGAGCTACAGCTACTGGCCTACACCACAGCCACAGATCCAAGTTGTGTCTGTGACCTACATCACAGCTCATGGAAACGTCAGGTCAACCCACTGAATGAAGGCAGGCACTGAACCCACATCCTTATGGATACTAGTCGGATTTGTATCCACTGTGCCATGATGGGAACTCCCTGTTCTTCTTTCATGAGATTATTTAAGCTACTGGGATGCTTTGTGGTTCCATACAAATTTTAGGATTGTTTGTTTTACTTTTGTGAAAAATGCCATTGGAATTTTGATATAATTCAATGCTGTAAAATGATAGATTAAAAAAAAAAACTCCATACATCAGCTGACATATTTATAATTAAAAAATCTGTGTGAGGCAATGTTCTCAGAGGACATTCAGGGACTTCCATTTTCATATAATTTGATTATGTGCTTTAGTATCTAATGTCAAATACTCCTGGCTAGAGGTGTTCCTAGTATTTATCCTAGCAAGGGTAAAATTGGAGACTTTCTAACTATGATATAAAAACTAAAAGTACCTATCTATAAAAAAAAATAAAAGATACAGCTCTACAAAATCAAGACGACGTCAGTACAATGTGAGCTTTTGGTACCCAGTAGATGATTGAATGTAGGCACCTTCAAGTCTCAAAGGACACTGAAAAAGGTCTGTAGATAAATACCAGTTGACTTTAGAGGCTTCTAGGAAATCTTTACTCTGGGGGATTCTGGAACTACTGGATGACATGAATGGTAGCTGGTGGAAACTACCTGGCTGCTCACTTCTCCATATTCTTTGAAGGGCCTAAATGTTCACGAGTATTCTCTGATGGCTGGCAGAGGGAAAAACAGGACAATTTTCTTCCAATGACACATTGCTAGAGGAGGACTCACTCTAGGACAGAAATTCGAGCTCAGCTGAATCATCCGAAATATTAGAGGATGCATTTCCTTATATATTATAATTTCCTAAATGTGACCATATACCCAAAGTGCATGATTTGTGTCCTAAACAGCAATATTTTTACAAAGGCAATACTAGTCAAATACTCAATGATTTTTGACCTAGCATAATCATAATTTTAGATTTTTTCATTTATAATAAATTTATTTTTTCATTATAGCTAGTTTACAGTGTTCTGTCAATTTTCTATTGTACAGCAAGGTGACCCAATTACACATACATGTATACATTCTTTTTTCTCACATTATCATGCTCCATCATAAGTGATTAGATATAGTTCCCAGCGCTACACAGCAGGCTCTCATTGCTTATCCATTCCAAAGGCAATAATCTTAGATTTAATACCAGTAGAAGTTTGGCTATGTCTACACAGCCAGCATGCAAATCTGGTTATGAACCATATAAGACAGAGTTATTTTAGAGCTATCAGAACATCCTCATAATTGCCTCTGGGTTATCAGAAAATCAGCTAAAAATTCTTATCTATGATAAAGATGAGATGAGGTAGCTAGTAATTTTTAATGTGCTCTTTAAAGTTTGAAACTCCTCCAACGAAACCCAGAAACATTGTCTGAAACTGTAGATGAATGGTTAACATCTGGCAGTCTGGCTTGCCTGCATAATCTGGGGCTCATTGAAGCAAACAAACCAATGAAAATCCCTAAAAACTTCTGTTGAACCTCTCTTAAGATGAAGACCTACTTGCATATCTCAATACGTCATAATCCAGATATAAAGTATATCCTGTGAAACTTGGAAGGGGCCTGGGAGCTACACTTAGAGGTTTTTAGGAATCCATGTGCTTCCCTGTATTTTATTTCTCTGACCGTACTCTATCCTTTACCTTAATTAGAATATTAAGTGTTTATTAGCTGAGGACACTTATGAGTTCTTTCAGATATCCTATCTGCAACCTTTGCATTAACTAACTGGTTAAGGTAAATATTTCACATAACCAACATGGAACATATATATATATGTATATATATATATATATATACATTTTTTTTTTTGGTAAACTTTGTCCTCCACAGTTTCATTCATAAATTCATGTGCATTACCTTTGATCAGAAAAAAATCACAATTGTACCAGTCCACATATACAAAACATTTCTCTTTTATTTACGGTAAGTCATGTTTTACCATCAAAAAGCTCTGCAAGAACTGAACCCAATTTTGTCCTTGCTTTGTGTTAAGACTAGAGAGTATGTTAGCTTCCTTCTTATTTTCATCAATTTTCTAACATATTCAAAATACACACATAAAGTCTAAACAAACACCAGACCAGGCTCTAGCCTCATTTCAGATAGATTATTGCTTCTAAGTCACCTGTGATGCAAAATTATCCCAACTTGATAAGTAGAGAAATTTCCAATATTTTACAAAAGGCTAAGATTCAAGGAATTGGGGGTGAATCTCCTAAACTCTCAAAACCTTTTTCCAATCTCTGTTCCTCCATTTGAAACTTCTGCAATGGAGATTCTCTAGCAACAGTTTGTAATATAAGTTTTAGTGACTTCAGTGCTATATTAAGCTGCTATTCACATTAAAAACTCCAATAATGAATTACCTGTATTTGATGAATACAAACATTTATAACAGAAGTTTAGCTAAACACAGTAACCTCATGCCAAACATCCCATTTTATAATTTAATGATCCTTTTATTTATAATAATTTAATTTATGAATCATGGTTCTAATTTGAGCAAACATAAAGCTGGATCTCATTTTGTTTTCTTCCCCCCACCGATTATTTATTTTCCTGAATTTTACAATGGAATTGGTTTTATTTTATTTTTCCAGGATGTGAAATGATAGCCCAGATGTAAAATCAAACAAGACACATAATACTAAAAATTAAATCGGTCCTAGTCTATTAAGGAAAACTCAGGTACAGGTATGAAAAAATGTCAGTGCTGCTGCCAGAATTCTTAGCTTTTAATATACTCCACAATACCTGGCAGCAGTTTTTGAGGAGACACTAGATTGACAGGTTAATTATAGAAGATGTAAAACTATATGTACAGATAGCAAATCAAATGGGTATTCATTCACTTGGCACTCTACCAGAAAACAGAAGACAACTTTTATTTGAAACTATTTGAGGATACAAATCATATAACGCATGACATTGAAAATTCCCATAACAAATGCATAGTGAGGCTGCCAGCAAGATTACTGATTCACATTCAAACAAAAATTTATGGAGAGGAGGAAAAATAAAACACCTCTATTCACTTCAAAGTAAATGAATTCTCCTATTAGGATGTGCTGTACTATAGCATGTTGCACAATATCCTTCACGTTGAATATCACCTTTAAGTTTCACCATTACCACACGTCTTGACATAACTTGAAAGTTATATTCTATCCTTTGTCATTTTACGCCAAAGAGATGCATATACTGACAAGATATTTCTTGATTCACTGTATTTGAACCAAGGAAAATATTTTTTTCATTTACATTTATACAGAGGAGTTCACCTTGCTTTGACGCCAGTCTGAATTTCTGAAAGTAGACATAAGTGATTCTTGTTTTAAAAAATCTATCTTGAAATGGTAAAGCTTCCGGAGACAATTATATCAATATATGACATTGATCATCACAAATGCCATGTACCTCTCCTGGCTGCATTGTTTATGGGTCTGTCTGGGCATAGCCTTGATGTTTCATGTTATTTTGACTATGAATGAGTTTTAAAGAAGTACAAGACATATTTCACAAAGTAAGAATTGTTCTGTTTATGTTAGCAAAATCAGTTCTCCTCACTGTTGTACCATATGTTCTGTGCAGACTGTCTATTTGGCTATTGCTATCATCCCTGGAAATAGCCTCATTTAGTGTGGAAATGATTCCTGTATGAAAGGAGCTTGCAGGGCACTTTAGGAACACACAGGAAAAGTGGATCTATATCACCCTAAGAAGCTTTTATTAGTATGAGATGGCTTTCAAGCCTTTTGACAAATCCACAAAAGGCAAAATTAATGCATTCTAATATGTGATCCCTGGCAGAAATAAGGTTTTCCCATCCCTTTACATATAGCTTAATTCTAGGTTATAGAATTTGTATGGTTTTCACTGAAACAAACAAACAAACAAACACTTTTCACCTCTCCGTGTTTGCCTAACCTCCAAAGCCATCAATGGCTAATATTCATTGAGGACTGAAACATTCTAACTGTTCTACATGAGAATTATAGTTTATTCTGCGTAATAACAGAATAATAATAATGTTAACAGTACAATACCTTATGTATTCAAAATGAAATTATCATTTTTATATTTAATTATCAAATCAGTGTATAAATCAAATGTATTGTATAAGTAGTAGTAGAACTTGATCTTTAAAGAATACCTACTATAGATTTATCAAGTGAAACAAATTTTGTTCATGTGTTTTATTAAAAAGGATAGATAGCATCCATGTTGGAGTATCCATCAAGGATTTCCACCTCCTGCCGTCTGCACTATTGTATAGTCCAGCGCTCAAAATTATAGGTAATTTTTGTCTACCTGTCCTCTGGGGAACTTTTAGAAATGTATGGAGATAATTTTGGTTTTCTCAGTTAGGGGGAGGGGGTGCTAATGTAGTGCCTAGTGTCAGAGGTGATGCTAAGCATCGTACAATGGATCAAATAGTCTCTCAAACAAAGAATTACCTCACTCCATTGACCCTTCAGATGACTGCATCCCTAGCCACCCAGACCGCAAACTCCTTGTGAGGATCCTTGAGCCAGAACTGTTGAACTTCTGCTACTTCTAAATTTCTGCATCTATAAACTCAGATACCTCAGAAACTGAGGTAATGAAAGTTTGTTGCTTTTCACCACTTAAAGGCTTGGGATAATGTGTTAACCAAAAATAGATAACAAATAAATAAATAAATAAAAAGTTTTAATATAAGTATTTATGAGTCTTAGAGCCTAGCACAACTGCATATTCTACTATAAAATTAGATTAAGTTTTATCCTCCCCTTTGGGTGTAAGAAGAGAGATGTTTATCTTTCTCCCCATCAGCTCTCAGAGCTAGTCAGCTCTTTAAATCCTTTCTATCCAAAGTGTGTCTCATAACACAGAACACGGGCATCACTTGGGAGCTTGTTAGCAATGCAAAATCTCAGGCAATATTCTAGAAGTACTAAATCAGAATTTGTATATTTATAAGGTCCCCAGGTTATTCAAAGTCCCCCTTAAAATTTGAGTACAGTCTAAAAAGCCTAGAAAAAGGAGTATTGTAAGAAACTCCACTAGATTTTGCTATCTTTTACAAGCTTTTGTACATAGAGATTGAAAAGTAGCACAAATGTATGAAGGGATATTTTATATAATAATCTAGGCTATTCATTCTTGGAACTTTGTTTACATTTTTTAAAAGAATAGAGATTTAGATAATAGAATCAAAATTCTTCTGTAACAGCACTGGAGGAACTGAGGTTGGGGGGGGGGTGGTGTTGGGAGTTTCTTTCTGTTTGTGTTTTCTATTTGTGACTGAATGTTCCCTAAGCCTTGGTGTCAAATATATTTATTGTTTGTTTCTTTACAAATGAAACTCAGACCTGCGGTATACACATTTTGTATCTGCCTGAGTCTTCACTATAGGTAACAATATTAAAATCAGCTCTAATGAAGGAATAAAGCATCATTCCTCAAAGCAGTGAGCTTTTAAAAATGCCAGTTAATTTCAGGAACTTGGTAATTTCAGTTGTCAAAGGGTCTCGGTAGATTGGCTCTGCCCTATCAAAATCTTAAAAAACTTCTATATTAGTAACAGAGTTGAAATTTCCTTATCCATAGCAAAAAATAAGTTGCTAAAAGAGGTACTAAATTGCAGTTCGCGTTGTGGCACAGTGGAAATGAATCTGACTAGGAACCATGAGGTCGTGTGTTTGATCCCTGGCTCACTTAGTGGGTTAAGGATCTGGAATCAACATGAGCTGTGGTGTAAGTCACAGATATGTCTTGGATTTGATATTGCTGTGGCTGTGGTGTAGGCTGGCAGATGTAGCTCCATCTGGACCCCTAGCCTGGGAACCTCCATGTGCCACAGTTGCGGCTCTTTAAAATAAAATAAAAAAAAAAAGGTACTAAATTAAGAAATATGTTTTAAGTAAAATTCTGTTTGTGTTTCTGACACAAATACCTTCATTATCATTTCATACAGTTCATAATTTCCTTTTTCCTACATTTCTAATTACAAACTTGTGGGCTGTCATCTTTTTTCAATCTATTGTGCTAGATTTTTCTTGTCTATTGAACCTCTCATGTTGAACTCAGGCCTTGCCATCCTTTTATCCTTCCTGTACAATTTCTCCTAGATAATTACTATCTTCATGTTCATTACTCTCTTCTAACTTCTGTCTCCAGCACAGAACTCTTCTCCAAGCTTCTGATTCATATTATCTAATTGCCTCTCTCAGCTCTTCCACTTGGAAATCTCATAGATGATATTGAACATGTTCAAAATGCAATTATGGATTCTCTTCTGACCAAGAAATATCTGTTCTTTCCCTGGTACTCCAGTATCAGTGAACAATAGTGTTATCTATCCATTTGCTTAAACCAGAAACCAGCTGGCATCTTTTCTTTCATTATTCCTCCACCCAATTGCATAGTCGCATTACCATTAAATCTTAACAGTTTTGATTTGGAAATACATTTTGAGTCTATAAACATATTTTTCTATTGGCTTAAAAACACTATAGTTACTTGTCTGCGGTAACTTCATAAATGGTCTTCCGCATCAATGAAGAGCACTAGGGTGATCTTAAAACACAAACCATGTAATACACATTTCTCTCTTTAGGCATCTCACCACACGTAGACTGAATCCAAACCTCTACTGGCCTAACCACTCTCCCTTGTGTTTGCCAATAATAAAATTATTGTTCCAGCTCTTCTTCCTGCTTTACACACACACACACACACACACACACACAATATATATACATTTGCTTACCAGTTCAATAAAATCATGTGCACTCTACCTGCCAAACACGTTATTTCTGAATAGAAAAGCTCAAATTCACTGTACTTTGTTATCTCTGCAACTTAAAATAATGTCTTATCTTTGTACTTTTTCTGCCATGTTCAGATGGTATATAAAGAATGAATTAAAAGGTAATTCATGTAAAACTAAAAATATATATTACTCTTATTGAGCCTTCTTTTTTTTTTTTATCTTTTTGCCTTTTTTATCTAGAGCCGCAACTGCGGCATATGGAGGTTCCCAGGCTAGGGGTCTAACAGGAGCTGTAGCTGATGGCCTTCACCACAGCCACAGCAACGTGGGATCCGAGCCGCGTCTGCAACCTACACCACAGCTCACGGCAATGCCAGATCCTTAACCCACTGAGCAAGGCCAGGGATCGAACCTGCAACCTCATGGTTCTTAGTCAGATTTGTTAAGCACTGAGCCACAAAGGGAACTCCATTGAGTCTTCTTAATACTTCTACTTATCTGGTCAAATGTTAATTTTAAGTAGAATATTTAGTCCTCAAAGATTTATTTTAAGTCAAGTCAGTTTTATTTTGGAATTTTTTTTTTTGGCCAGACTTGGCATCTGCCTTTATTTGAAATTTTCTGTTAAGTTGATGAGCCTTAGTTCTTCCTCCCATGTTTTCTCTTTTATGAGAAAAACTTCACAGGCTATATACTCTACACTTCTTTTCAGTAAACTTCTCAAATATTGTGCAGAGAAGGAAGGTTACTCCTGTGCCAGCTGGAAAAACACCTTTAGTCCAATACTCAATGGGCCAATGCCTAAAAATTACAGATGTGCGGCCAAGTTCCTTTTACTAAATTTGTTACAATGCTCTATCAGTCTAATCACAACCAAGCTCATTCACATCCTAATTATAAAATTATGATTTAAGGAGAACAATCCTTCCCTACGAGAAACTCTTTTTCAACTAATATTTCTGAGCAATTTTGAAGTAGAAAAGCTTGACCAGTCATGTCACCAGCAAAATTTTATGTTGTTTTTTAAATGAATACAGATATTGCTATCACCTTAATAAAAGAAAATCCAAGACCATTATTTTAAAGCTTATGCTATACTTATGGATGATTATTTTGACAAGTCTAGAAAACAGACATCTCAAAACATTAATGACACTAAAAACAGATCTATAAAAAGCATCACCTAAATTTCCTATTGCTTTCTGACTGTCACATAATCACTTTATTTTTACAGAGAAATGGACTAAAAAATAATAAAATTGTTAATTTAATACAAGGCTGCAATTTTTCTTCTTATAAAATCTCTAAAGTTTCTCCAAATTCATTTTGTATTAAATTCTGCAAGAATTATTACAACTAGTAATTTCTTATCATCATTAAAATAATCACAAAACACTCCTTGAACAAGAGTGGTGTAATGGTTCTTATATGAATTATTTAAATTGTATTAACTATAGTAATGTGTAAGTAATAAAGCGCAAGCAAAAGTATTCTCTATAGAAATACTGTTTGGATTCTGCAAGATTTCCAAAAACTATGATTTATGAAGTAACCTATAAAGTTTTAAAAGGAAAATTATTTCTGTTCTATAGCACAGATGTTTAAGTGATACCCGTGATAGTCTGAAGTTTATGTTCAGTCATTTCAAAGGGTGTGTCATATAACTACTTAGGTGTTCATTGCTGGAAATGGTCGATAGTACCCAGTTTGTATGAAGGGAGGAATTGAGAGTAACAGACAAATAGAAAATCCAATATTACTTCAGCATTAGAATGCAATATGTATTTCCAATAACTGCTTTTTTCTACTTCTGTTATAACTAATACTTTGTCTTAGAAACTTCCTCAGAACATACAGCTAACTATTTATGCAATGTCACTCAACTGACCCATAATGATATTTTGTAAATTGGCTAATTCTAGCAATAATAATGCTGTGATACTCCGACCTCCACTAAGCCATGCAGATTTGAGAATGTAGCTTCTTGCAGATCAAGCATTGCACAGAATCTCTTATACATATATTAATTATCAGATATGGAAGGGCA